>ML675619.1:264137-284529 GCA_007922155.1 Mesoclemmys tuberculata
CTACTGAGATGCAGCAGAGCCTGGGGGCAAGACCCAGAAGTCGTCTGACTTGGCACAGCAAAACTACCCATTTTAGGACAGGGAACGAACCAGCTTCCTGCACTGGTTTAAAATGGCCGGGGACAGCTCAGGGGGTAGAAAGTGGTTGTCCAGAACCCTTCAGAGAACAGCCTCCTCTTGGAAAGCGCCACAGAGTCTTTAATGGCCGGGAATGGTTGGGACGTTGGCTCTGGATTTTCAGATTAAAAACCAGCATCACAAGCCCTCTAGCATCCCACTGGGGTCAGCACGCAGTGGGAGGGTGCCCCTTAATGACCCTCTCACCCCTCTCCCTCCATCACACGCCCCCTAGCATCCCACTGGGGCGCTGGGGCCAGTAGCGACAGAGAAAGTGCAACCCCTACAGAGCTGCCCAGCCCGTCTGTTCACCCTGCACAACAGGCACTAAGCACTGAGGGGCTGTGATGGCTGCACCCTCTGTTACCAGCCCCCTCCGTACCCTGAGGCCAGTGGTGGCCAAACTGTCCTGGCGGAGGGTCAAACACAGAATTTCAGAAAGGTCGAGTATCCACAATCAGGGCTTTGACATGGATTCTCTGCCCTGCCCTGACCCCCTCGCCCTGCTCAAGTAACACGAAAGGAGCTGAAATTGTCTGGAAGCCACCCAGCCGGGGAATCTTTGGCTGGCACTTTTACACCACCCTCCACGTAGCTGCTGGTACAGAGGGTGGGGAGGGCGAATGGCTGTAGTGCGCCGTCTTCTGGCCACCCCGGCCGATGTTTGGTCCTCAGGGGCCTGTTGCCAGCTGGAGCAAGTCAGGACAGCCTCCAGGCTGCTCTAGCCGGAGCTGAGGCAGGGAATCAGGGGGCTGTAAATGGTTATTAATCCAGAATCGCAGGCCTCTAGCACATGAACTGAAGGAGATCTCCCTTCCCTCGCACCCCTCTTCATTGTCTTATCTCACATCATCAGCTCTCGATCTCCTCCCCTCTCCTCCACCCCTTCATGACCAGCACCTGTTAACAATGGCCAGCCATCAGGTTATAACAGCAGAAGGAAAATAATTCAGCGGCACTGAAATCTTACCAGGTGTTCCCTGATTGCCCATAACGTGGCCCGAAAGTGCTGTAGGAACCATCCTGGTGTTTGTAATTCAGCTGTGTCTGGTAACCTGAAAGGAGAAGGAGGGTGTGTTTTACTGCACTGAAATCCAGCGATAGACTTCAGTCAGGAAAAGAGAATCTTCTGCCCTGTCTACACACAAACACCCTGCTTTAACTGTATCAGTAGAGTTAAAGTGGTGTGACTCCGCCAGTGTGGGTAGTAGTTAAAGCAGTATAAAAGTGCTAATACCAGAATAGCTTGTTCCCATATGGGAAGGAGGTAGAACTGCATCCACACTATTTTGGTAAAAAATAGTTACATTGGTACAAAGCTGGATTTACATCAAGTTTTAGGCACAGAAGCAGGTCTGATGTATCCTAGCCAGCAGGGGGCAGTGCTGTGTGTGTCCACACACACCCACCCACATGCACACACCAGTTCACATGCTAGCTGGTCCTTCCCATTCCTAAAAACAGAAACAGCCTCAGTCACTCAGAAGAGAGGCCTTGATCTGCTAATAATTGTTAAATTAATCCACAGGCAACAGGGTTATGATGTGCATCTCTCAGCTACCTTTATCAGGTTCAAAGGGTTGGTCAGAGCTTACAGTCTCATATTGTGTTTCCTGGAGCCCCCCAAAGGCCCTCTCCCCATGCTATAAAAATTCCAGGGAGGTTGAAAATATTTACTCTGCTCTGGAGAGCTCCAGCTGAATGTAAGCCCTGGGGCTGATCTGTTCTGAAAATTACATCAGCCTAGCTATGTCTCTTAAGGGTGTGAAAAACCATAGTGAAACTGACCTAATCCCCGGGGTAGACAGCGCAGCGCTGATGGAAGAATTCTAGCATCAATTTAGCTGCCCCCTGTTGGGGAGGTGGATTACCCACAGAGACGGGAGGGGTGTAGTAAGTGTCTACACTTAAGTGCTACAGTGGCTAGTGCTAGTCTTAAACACAGGGAAGGGCCGTACACCACGAAGAAATGGAGCCGAGGAATAATCAAAGGTGTGACCCCAAGTGGGACCTTCTGAAAAGTGACTATGTGGAAATGGCCCCTTGTCACTCAGCAGCTCTGCCCCGTGTGTGCTCAGAGTCCTGGCTACTGGCTTTGCTGACAAAGGTCATGTCCACACTAGGAATAAGGGAGCACTATCGACATGTGTTAGCTACACATGTTTAAATCCCAGCATGGACAAGGCAGCTGTAGTTCACATGTGTCAGCTGGTCGAGTTAACCTTAGCGAGGAGTCTAGAGCTTACTTTAATCAACTGACATATTAAAACTACAACTCGGCTACAGTGTTACAGATACACAGATCTCCCCTAGTAAAGACGAGGGTTAGAACCAGGTTGTGCCCCATTATACTGCTGCCAGACCGGCAGAACAACCCAACTCTTCTTCTCTGCCTGGCACGTCATCAGCAGAAATGTTAACCACGCCCATTGCCAGGGCCACCTGGGCATGCTCAGTGTCTGACTGACTGGTCAGTGTTCAAGTTCACAGAGAGAGCCAGGACAGTGCGGCACCCAGGCTGTGTCCTTCCTTCACATGGACCCGTCTTCTCCCCTCGAGCACTTCCTGAGAGTAGAGCTCTCTACGTTCCCCGATGTCGCCCCAGATCCCAGCATGCTGTCATACTGTCGCACCCTCTATCAGGAAGCAATCTATTGTAACGCTGGCCATTAACGGGGTAACCACGCTGAGTAGCTCCTGGGAAAGGGAACCTCTGACCTCTGGTGAGATGGGAGGAGATGTCAGAGGCACCAGGTCAAAGGTGTATGATGAGGGGTCAGTTGTTATGGTGCTGCCAATGCACTGGTGGCTAGGAGAGGCCCATAGGACATCTGGGGAGCCGAGTCTGGTTTGCTGAGGGAAGAGTGAAGAGACTGGAGACCAATGGGATAACAGGGCTGAGAATGTAGATGTGTGCCCCCTCGCCCCGAGGGACAGATGGTCCCCTCAGTCCATCCACCCTTCCCCATGGAAGCGCTGTCTGAGCCAGGCAGACACGAGAAGCTCCCAGCATGGCCCTGAAATGGAGCAAGTGAAGAAGCAAAAGCCCCGTCTCTCCTCACCGCTGACTAAGTATCCGATGGCCTTGGATTTGGTCTCCTCGCTCAGCTGCCCCGTCTTATTCAGATAGTCCAGGACGTAGATGTTGGGGGCGAACAGGACCATGTTCTGCTCCCCGCAGCCGAAGGGCATCTGGAGGAGCTGCTGCAGGTTCTGCATGGCTGTGCCCAGGATATCGCCTGGGGAAGGAGACACAGGGAGTGAGTGTCACACAGAGCTGGCCTGCGGATCACAGCTCGCTGCAGAGCATGGGTGCTGGTGTGAGAGAGCCCTAACAGGCTTGTGAGAGCACAGGTCACTGGAGGGAAAGAGAGAGACACATACACAACGCAGAGAAAAGAGGAGACAGAGAAATGTTGTCTGTGAGAGAAGGGACACAGGAAAGAGCACAGCGAAGGGCGTGCTGCTGGAAGGACAGACGGGAGCTCTAGCCTGGATGAATAGCTAGAGAAGTGGGCACAGAGGCCGAGGTGCAGAAGGAGGAAGGAAAAGGAGGTGAAGTGCTAGCAAGAGACTACAGCAGTGGGCAGCTGGAGGGTCAAGGGAGGGGACTCTGCCAGCTGCGCACAGGGTGGGGAGTGGAACGGGTGATAAGGCCAGTACTGTCAGGCAGGGCTAGAGGCTGACTGCCTCACTTACCCAGCACGGAGAAATAGGCTCTGGCCGAGCCCTGCACCACGTTCTGCGGGAGCCTCAGGGAAACTGGCTGCGGCGCTGTCTTTTCTGGGGAAAGGCAGATAGATGTGATGGCAGGAAAATGGCCCCGTGCAGCAGTGAATGCCCCCACCCTCCAGCACAGGAGCTGGAGCACTGCCCCTGGCCATGCACAGGGGCTCCCTCCTTTAGCCACTGCATTCCTCCAAAGCTTCATAGTGACCCCCACCCCATCCCCAGCTCCCCTCTCAGGCCAGGATCCCCTCAGCTGCCTCCCCAGCCCTCCATGTGCAGTGAGGTGCCACCCTGTGGTGAGACAAGGGAACTGCAGTCTTCAGCTGTTTCTCTGACACCTTCCAGTTGGTCATTTCACTCCATCGCCTCAGAGAGTGAGAGAAGGGAAAAGCCCCATTAAATCCCATCTAGCCCAACTCCCCAGGACCCGGGCCAGGAATGTTCCCTAAGACCTGCACTTCCAGCCCTTCACTGTTAGGAAACATTTCCTTGTTATCCAGCTACGTGTCCCACTTTGTTCAGTTCCATATTACTGCCTCTAGTTAACGCTTCACCTCAGGGACCTTAAACAGTCTCCCTCCTTCCCAGGAGTATCTACTCTTTCCTTTCAGAGGCAGGTCAAGAGGGGTGAAGCTCTTACCAGCTGCACAGAGCAGGAAGTTGTAGGTCGTTTCCTTCTCAAGCCCCTCAGGCTTTGGGGTGGGGAGGAAAAGGGAAGGGGAAGGAAAATGAGAAAGATGAGAACCTTCAGAGACACTGAGCCCCAGGTGGCAGAAAAATCTGTGCAAGGGTGATGGGCTGGAGCGGGGGAGATAGGGAGAAAAGAAAGAAGGAAAGAAACGTGCAAATTCTCATGTAATAATAATTCTTATAAAGCCATCAGATAATAGATGGAAATCAGCTACTAACAAGTTATTGCCTCCTCACATCCAAGGGGAGGGTATTGCAATGTTATACCATGGGTGATTAGTTGCTGATATCACACTGTAAAACGCGGGCTTTCCTTGTTACACAAAGAGAACTTGCAGCTTTATACCATGTGTGGTTGCTGATAATATGCTGTGATATTAATGATAATGCAGAAATGTAGGGGCTTGATCCTGGAAGGTGCTTAATTTTAAGTGCCTTTAAGGTTAGTGGGACAAATCATGTGCCTAAAGTTAAGCACATATTTACAAGCTTTGCTCAGTAGGACCACGGTGCTCGGTGCTGTAAAATGACATATTGTAAGAACTGCATGGCCACATAGAAGTTCACCATTACCCACGGTGGTCAGTTAGTCCTGTATGGCTACAATGGGGATAGAACTCAGTTCCTCCTGCTCCAAAGGCCAAGACCCCAAGGCTGGAGCTAAAGAAGAAGCCCTGTAATTTATTCAGCTGATCAAAACAATTCTGCCTAAAACTCAGGAACTAAATGTTGTTAAAAAGAGGGTTAGTCAAAACCATTTGTTTTTGGAACACTCCTCTCCTGCAAATTTCTCTTCTGTGAATAGAAGGCTTCCCCTTTTTATTGCTATTTTCCAACTTCACTAGGAGGCAGGCAGTAACCAAATGTGACAATGTGAGCGTTCTCATTTTCTCACACTTTCTCACAGCTTAAAAAAACCGTTTTCCATCCTTTCTCCAGACGGAAAAGGTAAAAAGTTTTTAAAGTGTGTGTGTGGGGGGGGAGGCGGGCGGGGAAGGGGGAATCCAAAAGTTGGGGAAAAAGTAAAAAAATGAAAACACTAAAACATTTGAAGTTGATATGAACATTTTTGTTTTGTTTCAAAATGTCTTTTTCCAAAATTAATCTCAGTCACAATTCTGTCACTGAGTTTCATTTTGAACATTTCCTCAGGAAATCCAAAGGCGCTGACCAAATATTTTTTAAAGTTATTTTTTCTGGTGGAAAATTCATTGGGGAAAAGAATCCCATTTTCCAACCAGCTCAAACTACTTGTTAGCCTCGCACACACAGAGGAGCCTTTCAGATTCCAGCCAGTAGACGGCAGTGGTGCGCTAGCCAGTTTACTAAAATAACAGGGCAAGATCAGTACACTCCCCACAACCACAGTTACAGTTATCCCTAGTCTCCTGTTATTTAAACCCAACTTTCACCTTCTTCATAATTCTGAGAAAAATAATCTCTATGTTTACAGACCTGTCAGATCAGCTCAGAACAAAGTCCGTCATTCCCACTACTCTGACGGAAGCAAAGTGAATATTTCTTCAGCTGAAGAGACTTAGGAATCACTGATTTTGGAATTTTTTGTGAAGCATCTCACAAGTCTTTGTGTCCCTACTTATCGAAAAAGGAGTCAAGTAATAATTCGAATTTCACTTGGAAAATAGGCTAATGTTAAAGCAAAAGACATACAGATTTACTGTAACATGACAGAATCGTAGAAATGTAGGTCTGGAAGGGACTTTGAGAGGTCATCTAATCCATCCTCTCATAATGTGGCAGAACCAAATAAGCTTTGACCATATTTGACAGGTGTTTCTCTAATTGTTCTTAAACCTGCAATGATGGAAAATCCACAACCTCCCCAGGTGACCTGTGCCAGTCCTCAACTACCCTTACAGTTAGACAGCTTTTCCTAGTAGCTCACTAAAGCTCCCATGCTGCAATCTAAGCCAATTACTTCTTGATCTATCATTTGAGGACATGGAGAACAACTGATCACCATCCTCTCTACAGCAATGTATTTGAAGACTGTTATCTTGGTCCCCCTCAGCCATCTCTTCTTTAGACCAAACATGTCCAGTTCTTTCAGTCTTTACTCATAGTCAGGTTTTCTTAACCTTTTGTCATTTTTGTTGCTCTCCTCTGGACTCTCTCCAATTTGCTCATGTCTTTCCTAGAGTGTGGCACCCAGAACTGGGCACAAGAGTCATTCTTACCTTGAAACTTATAAAGTGTTTTTCTGAGTTGATATAATAATGTGAATTGTATCTGAAAAAGTGCCTTAGTGAAAAAGTGGGATGCATTTCTCTAACTTGGAGAGGAGTTGCAGTATTAGATCATGTGTTACTGCTCTCATCACACTATTTAAAAATGATTAATGTTTTCCTATAATGGAGAGAGGAGTCACCTTAC
Source organism: Mesoclemmys tuberculata (assembly GCA_007922155.1). Taxonomy (NCBI): domain Eukaryota; kingdom Metazoa; phylum Chordata; order Testudines; family Chelidae; genus Mesoclemmys; species Mesoclemmys tuberculata. Next base: position 271,068 of record ML675619.1, read on the forward strand.
TCTGTCATGTGATATTGCTTAGAGTAGGCTATGTAACAAGTTATCACTGCTTTCCTAGTACCCAGAATAGCTACAGAGGGATATATTATGAGTTATTGTTGAGGCTGGTTGGGTGTCATGTAAAAAAAATGGGAAAAGTCATGGATTGCTCATTACAAAATACTGTAAGAGACACACAATTATAGAAAAATATTCCAAAAAAGTCATTGGCTGAAATACCTTGAACTTTTTTTTTAAATTATGCAACTAAATGATTTAAAATAAACAATGATAATTCACTAATAATTCAAAAAATGTTTTAAAATGTGGTCACTCTCCCATATTTCATTACACTGGTCACATACAGAACAAGATGTATTACTGTTCCTGGAAGTGTCCTACTCAAGAATGGGCTGGCACGGTTTACAAGTAGATCTGGGAGGAATTTTTTAGAAAAGCTTTTTTCCCACTGTAAAATGCAGATTCAGATTGGCCAAAACATTTTGTGCTAAATTCACCAAATTGCTTCAGTTAAAAAAAAATCAAAACATTTTGTTTGGACATTTTCTAAACAAAACAATTTGATTTTTCAATTCATAATTACTTTTTTTGTTTTGAATTTTAGTTTAATTTTATGTTGAAAAAAGGTAAAAATTTGAAAAAGAAACAAAATGGTTCAAGTCAGGTCATATCAAATATTTTGTTTGACTTGTACTGGAAAAGTCAAAAAAATGTAGTTTCATCAAAAAAACCTAAAACTTTTTCATTTGGGTTCACTGAAAATGTCTCTTTTTTGATTTTTCAGTTTGGCCAATGAACCAAAAAATTGCTTATTCATACAGCTGTTCTTATAAGCACTGTGATCCAGACCCACAGCTGGTATAAATCCACAAAGCTGCATAGAAATTAATAGAGCTATACCAATTTACACCCACTGAGGGCCTGATCCCACCATTTGTTACAGACAAAACCTAAAGGTCATAGTTTCTGTCCCAAAAGACATGGCTGTGACAACTTATCACCTTTGCTTACTACTTCAGTCACACTGTGTAATAAGACACCATTGTTGTCCTGTAAGAGGTTATGCAGTATTATAGTGTACACCGGCCGATGTAGTAAGTTATCACTGCTTCCCTTTACAGTGTTAGAGAACGTGTTATTGCTGTGATGCTATTAAGTTAATACAGCTTTCCTATAAAGCAGAGGAGATCTGCAGCATTATATCCATTGTCACGATGCAGCAGTGAGTTACCATAGCTTCTCTATACTACAGGACTAAGAGGCTCACCTACCTCCACTAAGAGCTGTTTGATCACCGTGTCCTTCCGCCCTTTGTCCAGGGTCTCCACTACCTCATTCCCACAGGGCAGCTCTGACTTCAGGGCCTCAGCGCTCACTGAGAAATTCACATGACCTGAAAGAAAGAGAGACAAGGGATCTGCCAGGCACTGCAGTCACAGGGGTGCCAGCGTCATTCCCATGGTGCTCGGCTTTGCGGCACCATTGATGACATGGAAACCTCTCTAGAGAGGACAGAGCGCAAGTCACACACAGGCTAGCACTTTAGCACAGCTCTGCAGCAGCCTTCCAGCCCCTGGGCTCCAGTGGCTACATCGAATGGGGCTGGGGACAGTGGAGAGGAGGGGACTGAAGGGGCAGGCCTTCCAATTCTGCCACCCAGATCCCGGCAAAGTTTCAGAGCCACCAAAGATTTCACGCCACCAACTTCCTTATCCAGAAATGTCAGGCCCAACCAGTCTGTTAATCCAGGTATTATATGGCTTCCATCACAGTGGTGTCTGAGTTCCCCACCATACGTGGAATGAAAGTATTATTCCCATTTTACAGGTGGGGAAACTGAGGCACAGAGACACTGACTTGCTCAAGAACTGGACACTGAGTCCAGGTCTCCTGAGTCCACTCCAGTGCCTCAGCCACAAGGCCAGATTTTGTCCTCTCACAGCAGACCAGTGCCTTCCAGAGAGGTTAGAGCTATCCAGTATCTTATATACAAATTTTGGAGCACTTGGTTCCTCAATAGAGGTTTTGGAGCCATCCATTAGCCCTGATCCTGAGATACTGCAGTTGCCAGGTCCCTTACCCAGAGATTTTGGGGTCACAGCCCAGGACACGGTTTTCCGTTCATTCACACAGAGACAATAAGATTCTTCTTCCTTCTCCACGGGGGTGGCCCGGAAGTCATCAGATGGAGCCAATGAGATGCTGACCTGTCAGTGGTGCAGAGAGGTGTCATCAGGCAGGGAGAGAGAGGGGTTTGAGGGGACGGGGTAAATGGAGATTTGGAGAGTGCAGGGGAGGAGAGGGGGCAGGGAGTTTGGGGGCCACAGGGATTTGATGGGGCTGGGGAATGAGATGGGAGGGAACGCTGAGGTTACCGTGGTTTGGGGGAGCAGGAGACTGTGAAGGGGCAGAGAGTTGGAAGCATGGCTTTGAAGAAACAGATGATTGCAGGGCCTGAGGGACATAGGGGCTGTTGGGGGAATTAAGACAAAGTGGTAACACCTAATTTACCACCTTGGCATGAGTCTTAGATCCCTCTGATGTCCTGTTAGGGGAGGGGGTGAAGTGCTGGCAGTGGGGGGAGGGAGATTATCTGTGGCTGGGAATCTGAGAGGGAACAGAATTGGGGACCATCTGTGAACATGGGGAAGGGCAGGAAAGGGATGGGGAAGCAGATGAGAGGGCCTTGGGGGCCCATAGCACTGTAGAGCTTGTTCCTGCTTCACTTTATCTAGAGTGAAACCCATTTAAATAGAAGTTGAGAGAAAAGTCGCCATGATTTTACAGGGACCCCCTTCCTGAGTCCCCTCCAATCCCTTGTGCAGGGGGCAGGAATACACTGGAGGGTCTGGGGCTAAAGAGTCAGCGCCCTTTCCATGGATGCGATAGGACATGACATGCCAGCGAGTTCCCAGCGGCTGCAGCGCAGCTGTGGGGGTGCTGTGTGGCAGGAGGCCAAAGGCCCAGCACCGGTGCCCACTCCAGGAAGCCAGGAGTCTCCACTAGAGGAAGCGGTGATGCAGTGTGCGGTCACCCCAGCCACCTTGCTTGCCATGGGGTCGTGAGATAGGCACAGGAGGTCTAAGGACAGGTGCCTTCAGCCGCACAGGAAGTTGGAGGCAGGTATATCTGCAGCTCACAAACCTGTCAGCCAAACAGATTCCTTCTTTCATAAGGCCCACGCTGTACCCCTGTAGTAACGCACACCTAGCAGCCAATCGGATTCCTCCTCTCCAACACCCATTTCTTACCACTGTAAAAAGACACTTTCCTAGGGGCCAATCAGCTGCCTCCCCTGGGTGGGAAGCAGTGCTGGAACCGAGCCATGTGGTCTCCTCCCTGCCCCTGCTGAGCAAAGTTGCAAGTGTCCCTTACCCTGATGCAGCGGGTCAGGTAGCTGAAGACTGTGGCCTTTAGCGTGAAGGCCTCGCCGCGCACCACAGAGTAGGGCAGGGTGAGCTCCACAAAGAAGGGCTGGAAGGCTGTGAGGGACACGGCTGGGGACAGACCGAAGCCAGTGACACCCGAGGTGCAGAACGCGTTGGCTTTCCATTCTGTGATGGTGTCGGGGATGGTCACGGCCAGTTCAGCACTTCCCTCGGGCCTGGTGACAAAACAAAAACAAGGAGCTTGGGGAGAGTTTTTCTGGCTGTGGGGGAAACAACGGTGTCCCTCACAGCATCTCAAATACCCTCTGCCCTTTCTTACTGCAGGGTCCCTCGTGAGCACGGGGCTGTGCATGCTGGTTGGTTATTGTAGGCTCACCGCTTCCTCCCATCCCATCCCATCCCATCCCATCCCACATCCACTGCGCAGAAGAATCATCCAAGTATCGAGACTGGGGTGGGGTTCCATGGTGAACAACAGAAAATCCCTCAGACACAGGGATATAGAACAGGATGAGATGCTTAGCTAATAGCAACTTCTGCACCAGAGCTGGGACCAAAACCAAATGACACCTCCCTCCGACACACACACACTCTGACCATGCAGGTCACCTCCTTCTGTATCACTTAATGGGGGATTGTCCATTGTGATCCACACAATTAACTGTCTCCCCATTACAGAGAGGAGAAGGAGTGGGTACTGGCGCATTAGTAGATCTTGTTACTTCCTGCCTTCCATCTATCTACTTAATCATCCTTCACTCTCATCTCTAATCTATACTGCATCTCTCACAGAAGGATATAAGTGCCTCCCATGGCGTGTGAGCAACTTCTTCTGAGTGTCTGTGTAACCCAGTTGACCACACTCACCATATCCCATAAACATCACTTACTTCACAGTAACTAAATCCCAAATCCACGTCTCGGGGAAATACTTCCGGATGGTCTCCATTGGGCCACGATCAATGTGTTCCAAGCTGGATGAATGCATTAGTCCAGCTACCCGCACTGCTTTAGACATTAGGGGTGCAGGGTGCAGCGAGGGGAGAGAGGACACAATATGTTAGACCTTATTCAAAACCATGGCACTTTGTTTCTAGTTAGTAATAGGTCTGATCCTAAACTCTAGTGCTAATAACCCATCCTCACAAACTTCAGCCATGTTCAGACCCAAATTTAGACCTGTTTCTGCTGGCAACCAGTTGTTCCCTTCCCCACACCACTCCCAAAATCCTAAGTCTTTTTAGAACCGTGTTAGAAGCCATTGAAAAAACATCACTATTGCCCTACTGTGATCTCAAACTGTTTGCTCTCTAAAGACTTCTGCCCCCCCTGACAGCAGTTGGATGGATGGATGAATATATTTATTCCCTCACCCCTGATCCCAGAGTTTATGGGAAGGTCAGAGGTAATGACTGAGTTGAAGCAGCCTCTAGAGCCCTGTCTATGTCCACTTCAATATGGAATTAGCCTGTGGAACTCACTGCCCCAAGAAAGTAGAAATGCAGTAGCTGAGTGAGATTCACAGGGGGAAAATGGTGTTTGTATATGACTAAGAGTAGCAGCAACACTACTGACACCTGCTAGGATTCCCATGATCAGGGATATCAGTCTTCCTGTTCCAGGACATAAGCTGATAAGAAGCCATAGACCAGGAAGAAAATTGCCCCACAATACTGCACAGTGAGATGTATTACAGAGGTTTTCCACCTTACTCTGAAGCAACCACTGTCTGAAAAGGGACCCTGCACTAAGAAGACAGAAGGGCAGATCCAATATGGTCAGGATGCCAAATTTGTCTGATGTTCTATAATACGAATGGGGACATTGGAGTAGGGGAGTCAGTGATCTGATCTAGTTACTCTTCATTTCCCCTGGTGTAACTGAGAGCATAATTAACATTAATATTTAGCCATCTAATCTCAGAGCTCTTCACAAGGCTGTGTAAGTATCACTGGTCCCCTTTTACAGATTAGAATATTAAGGCACAAAACAGTGAAATGATTCACCCAAGTTCAAGTCGATAGGAGAGCTGGGAACAGAGTCCAGATTTCCTGATTCCCAATCCTAAACTCTGCCCCTGGGTTCACACTGCCTCTCTCTTGAACCTGGCCCTTTCTCTACCTCGTTTTTAATCAAGCACTTGCTGTAAGGTGGAAACCTGGAAGTGGAAATTGTCCCGTTCCAGGTTTAGACAGCTGGAACCAAATTCAACAAGATTTAGCAGCTGTTTTGTGCCAAGGCAGCACATCTACATTAGGGGGTGCAGGGTGCCACAGCATCAGTGTAGTTACAACCATGCGCATCTCCTTAGCTGGGGAGCAAGCAGCTGGAAGTGGACCAGATTCCTATTTCAGGACTGACTTTAGTGAATTTCAGCCAGCATAGCTGAGAACGGAGTCTGGTCCAGCTGGTCTGGTTTCCATGCAGAGGAGAGGGTGAAAGGGAGGGGAGCCAGAAAAGCAGCTAAGAGGGGGGTGTAAGTGGGGTAAAATAAAGTAGGCTCTCTTCCTGCCATTACCATATGCCTCAGGTGCATCGAACAATCTCTCCATGCAGAGTTTGGGCTTATGGACTTTGGTGCTGGTGAAGACTTTTAAACCCATCTCCTGTAAAAAGATAACGCAGACAGCCATGTGGTGAAGTAAACCATATACCGGGATGTGAACAAGCTGTCTGGGCTGGATTGAGATGTGACGGCTTGTCACCAGAGTGGGAAATGGGTCACTGCAATGGCAGATACTGATGCCAACTGAGATCACTAGGGCTGAGAGGTCAGTGCCCATGTGGCTGGTGGGAGATTGAAAGAAAACTGCTTTCCGTGTGAGTGAAAGGTGCCAGACCAACAGCTGGAGACGACCGTCCTCTGTGTCCTCAGAGCAGGTTCAGCAGAGGCATCAGCCAGGCAAGCTTCCGTCATGCATGCAGCTCCTGTTGGCATGCCTCAGCCCTGCCCTGGAGGGAGTTCCCTCTCTCTGGCCCGGTCAATCCCCTGCCTCTCCACTGAGATGCCTAACAGTCATTGCCACTGGGTAACTTGGGAGTTAGTCCCACCAGGAACAAATCTGAGATCCTGCAGGCAAACCCGCACCGGGTGGGGCTGGGTAATTATCCGGGGTGTTGGCTCACAGCCGTGCATTGCACAGGGTGTCTACATAAAATGGGGCGTGCACGTCACAGAGACTATGCAGATGGGTGGGAGAGGGTCTTATTGACAAAATGGCTGCGGAGGTGGATTCGCCCTTTTCTGGGCTCTATTTCTTTGCTCCGGCCTGTTGGAAGGTCTCCTTGCCATGTTTAAATTAGTGATGGGGAAAGAGGCATTCGGTTCCCAATGCTGGGGTGTTTCCATCCAGGGTTTTGTGTCACAGCTTTATTTATTTCCCCGAATGCACCAGTTAACAAGCACCCAGCCAAGCTCAGACAGTGTCCACAGGATGTGACAGGGGTTTGGTCATCTAGGAACATGGTGAGGAAATATTCTGAACTAACAGCGATTTCAAACATTATGGGGAGACCTGGTGCTCACCTTGAGAACGTTGTAGGCATCTCCTTCACCGTCAGGAGAAACTGGTCTGTAAATGAATCCGTTTAAAATAACGGTGTCGAGTTTCACACAAGGGTTATCGTCGTAGTCCTCGAAATTGTGCTCCTGGTAATTATAACCCCTGATCTCCTTCACCGGGAGCAAATTATACACCTACGTGGACACACCTCAGTGTCAGTGACCATCGGCCCAATAATAACAAACCAGCCTGTTTGGCCCTAGTGATCACAGGCAACTTTAAACTCCCAGTGACCAAGGGCAACCCTACAATAACAAACCCTCCAGGAACTAGCAGCATGTCTGACTATAGGGATCACAACTGACTTTTCCATAATAATCCAGTGTGTGCTGCTGACCAGTGGTCCTACAATAATAAATCAGTAGGTGTGGGAGTGTCCTCATGAGTGGCCCCAGAACAATAAACCACTACATGCGCAATGGTTTTCTTGAGTGCCTTACATTGATCAGCCAGTGGGTGCAGACCCTGTGCTGACGAGGGATGCTACAATAATAAACCAGGCTGCACTGCCCTAGTTCTCACAAGTGAGTCTCTGCACTTTCCAGACAAGACCAGCTCTTGTGCTGGTTGATTGACGGGCCAGGCTGGGACTTACAGAGCTGGGCGAGAGCTCGGCTTCAGGCTTCATGAGGAGGACGCTCTTGTCCACAGCGCGGACGGCGCACAGAGACCCCGGGGAAGCTTTGACCTGGAGATGAGCGTCAGAGGCGGGGAGACCCTTCTCTGGTGAGAAATGCAAGTCGACCTGCAATCCCAGGAAAGGAGTTAGAGGAGCTACTTCTCCAGATACCTTCAAATGCTGCCCCACAGCACAACCCAGTCCTGGCACCGCCCCACACAGCTCTGCCAATGCCCCTCAACCCTGCCCCACAGCCCCCTGCTATTCCCACCCTGGGCTCCCCACCTGGACCTGCCACTGCCACCAACCCTGTCCCACATCCCCCTGCTATTCCCATCCTGGGCTCCCCACACAGCCCTGCCCCTGCCTCTCAGTCCTGACCGATGCAATTCAATCGTGACCATCAACGCCCCCCGTAAGTCATTTCTGCTTCCACCCTCCACGATTCTGCCTACGCAAATGAGTCCTGGTGTGCATTCATCTCTCATATTCAATTGCTGATCCATGGTCAGTGCCCAATGGACTCCTGGAGCCATTGTTCATTTCCTGTCTCCCTGGAGTTCGCTGTTCCAGGTTCCACAGCTGATCCATAGTCCCTGGGGGGAATGTGAGTTATAGAAACAGGACACCCACCTTATTGGCAAAGCAGTTTTCAATTCTGAAATCTTCGGAATTGGCGATAACTTCTCCACTGGGCAAAGTGGTGTATACGAGTACCCGTGCCAGGGGGGCGATGTCAGGCCTCACGGGGAGCCTCAGCTCAAATACTGGCAAACGGAGGGAGAGAGTCTAAGCTACAGGAAATCAGCTCCAGGGCCACACACTTCCCTCAGCTCCCTCATGGCTGCAACATTGGCCACCCTGAAAAATTCGCTAACCGAGGGAGCAGTTTTGATGCATAACTGAGGCCTTTGACTCTTACTGCAGACACCTGGATTCAAATCATGACATGGGATATTCAGGTGAGATGGGATTGGTGGATCTCAGCATGTCATCTAAGTCCATATCGGCTAGTGTCTGGCACAGTCCTGGAGCGTAGGATCCCACAGCCCATGCAAAAATGAAGGCAAGGGAAGAAGTGTACGTTGTGCAGTGACTCTGTGCTGAGGGGTTGTGAGCACCCCAGGGTTGCAGAGGGGGTGGAATTCTACACACCTCTGCTCCTCGGGGAGGAATTTGCCCAACCAGCATGAATCACTCAAACTGGGAATCCCTCGAGTCTGACAATAATTAAATGAAATCGGTGTGTGTCAAAGGGAGAGAGAGACAATGAATAATGAGAGAAGATGGAAAGAAAGTGAGAGAGAGAAAGTGAAGAGGAGAGAAGGGTGCTGTTCTTGGCGCCTGTTTCAGACACAGCTGCTCAGCCTCCCAGGACCCAGACAGAGAAAGGGGTGGAGAGAGCTCACAATAAAAAAACATGTTTTTGGTGAAAAATGCAGATGCAGGTCGACCAAAACATTTAAAAATTTGTGTCAAATTCACCAAATTGTTCTGTTCAGAAAAAAATCAGCAACAAATGAGAAGGTTTTGTTTCAACCCTTCCTAAATAAAAAGTTCAATTTTTCAATTTAAACAACTCTTCATTTATAATTTTCCTTCAATTTTATATATAAAAAGATTAAAGAAGCTCAGAAGTGAAATGTTTTAGTCTACCCCAAACAATGGTTTTTCAGGGTTTCTGGTTTGGCCAGTGAACCGGGAGATCAGTTATTCACACAGCTCTACTCACGTTCTCCATCCCCGACAGGATGCACCTCGGTGCCTTCCCGCACGATGCCTCCCTTGGCCATCACCTGCCCCGGAAAGAAGAAACCCTCCTGTTACGGGTGTCCTGGTAGGAGGTGGGAGATGCTCACTGGGGAATGCCAGGGCTGGGGTTGAGTGTCTATGCCAATGCCTTCCTGTGGGGAAGGAGAAGAAGATCCCAGAGCCCCACAGAGTCCCAGACCCAGACTGGAGTTTACTGGGACCACAACCAAGTCAGAAATTCTCTCTCCCAGCAGAAACTCACTGGACACTTCTGCATTTCCTTCAGTGAGTTTTACATGTAAATGTGAAGGTGAAGTGAACCTGGCCTCCAAGCAGTTTGGTGGCTTTGGATATATATGGGCATCTGGCCTCCAGGGCTGTGTCACAGGTATACAGATGAAGGTCACTAGGTCCAGACGTACCAAATAGTGAAAGACGATTTCCTTCTGCCCCTCCATGGCCTCTGGCTTCAGGATATAGTGCACCTTGACCATCAGAATGGAGCCACAGCTTAAAGTCTGAGACACAGGCTTGATTTTGAGAAAGCTGTTACTCGGGGAGTAAAACCGTGCTGCTCTGTGTACAGCCTTATCATACACAGGGGTGACCCAGTTGCTGTCGTAACAGTTCAGTTCAGATTTATGGTTTGCCTGATAAAGAAGAACAGTGTCACATCAGATCAAAAAGTGGTACCAAGTCTACTAGAATTTCATTTGAAAAAAGTGGATAATTTTAAAAAAATGTTCCTGGCAGATTTTTCAATGTACAGTGTGTTGATCTGCATTTCCCAAGCTTGTGTGTGGAGAGAGAGGGGGAGAGAGAGAGAGAGAACCAGAGGGAGAGTGATAGAGTGTGTGCAAAACACAGAGAGCAAGGAACAGACGAAGAGGGAGCAAGAGAGAAAGGAGGAGACTGAAATTCCCAGCCAACAAACTGTTTTATCTCCTGATGGGCAGAGAAATCAGTAAACCCATGGCTATCTCCCCTGGAGCTCAGTTCGTGATACCTCCGACCCGCTGCCTCCCTGGAGTCAGCCACTCACGGAGATTTGAATGGAGGTGTCTGTGAAGTTGTCAGTGTCTATGGAAAACCAGACTCGGCCCTCTTCATCTGTTGTGTAGTTGGCTTCGTATTTGTTCCCAGATATGGAAATATGGATTGTTTCATTGGCGATTGGAGCATCAGTCCCGTCCACCAGCTTCACCTAAAGGAAGGAAACCAATATCCGTTGCTTACACCAGGTAGGGAAAGCCATCCCCACAGTCCTAATGTCTCTTTACCCATGCTATTCCCCTGAGGCATCTCCAGAGGATGTTTCTTACAGAGCAGAACAAAGGGCAGGTTCATGCGAATGTCCTGGGTAAGTCGGAAGCCCCTGAGGTGGGGCAGGCTCACAGAGTACCTGACTGGGATCATGGGAAGGACTGCACCAGCTCAGATCAATGGGCCTTACACCACCAGGGGTGGAGGTGGTCAGAGGAAGGTACTAATATTTCCACTCATGGCTAGGATGCCTCAGCGTATGTAGAGGCAGAGAGAGACGGCTCCTGTTCCTGTGGTTTGTAATCCTCACACGTTTTCAGGTTGTCTCTGTAGCGCTGCAAGTTCTCGTTCTCCACAGACCAGCACACTCATGTCATGTAATTTCCTGGGCTCTCAGAGGTCCCTACCTGCCCGAAGAAGGGGATCCCTGGTCTGTAATGAGAGTCCACCTGCTCAAAGATGATTTTGCTCATGGTGCCTGTGATCTCACTGGAGCCCGTCCCAGTTAACTCCACCCCTGCAAGAAAGCATGGCAAAGAGGGGCTTGAACTAATGCATCTGATTAGCAGCACCTCCAGATGTGCCAGGTCTGCCCCCAATATTGGTCAGCTATACCAGTGCCCTTCAATGCTGGCTTGAACACCAATTGCAATTGCGGCCCCACAACTCCACCAGCTCAGTATGATGCTTACCTGTACCCTCTTCCATGATCTTGCCTTCCACCTCAATATTCATCTCATAACCCCTTCGCTTGAGCTGGAATATTTTAGTCTGCACCACGTGGGAGACACAGCCTCGAACGTCTGCCTGCACCAGAGACCACAGAGGAGATTACCATGGAAACCCCCATGCAATTCAGGTCCTTGTGGAATGGGGACGATACCCCAGCACCCAAGACATTAGCCTGCTGATTGGCTTACCTTAATCCCATCCCCTTACTGGCTTCATCTTGCCTGACTCTGTCTCAATAAACCAAACAAGGCATCTCTTGGGCTCATTTATACCATGGTCCAACATGTCTGCTACCCTCTGTGATGCATTTCACCACCAATTCTCCAGGTTACACGCCTTGTTCCCTGATTTTTCAGATCCCATCCCCTAGATCTGTAACCTTCCATCAGTGTGATAAATTTCTGTTTCCTTTATCCTCCTTTGGAATCAGCTCTCTTTCTCGACATATACTTTCTCTTTTCCTGCTCTCTTTCTTCTCTGCCTGCAATCTCTGTCTAAACCACCTCCAGTTTCTTTCTCTCACTTTCTCCTCCTCTTTCATATTCTCCCTCTCTCTCTCTCTCTCTCTTTCTTCCTCTACCTCTGTTTTCTCTACCTCCTGGGCTGGTCTCTCTTTTTCTTCTTTCTCTTGAGTTCTCTCTCTCTTTCAGATCCTACAGTTCCCTCTTGCTTTCTTCTCTTCTCTGCTCCCCTCCCCATGTCAATCCTGTTCAAAGATACCAAACCCTCTCGGTGTCTTCTCTTTCCCAGCTAGAAGAAACACCCAGCCAGGGGTGAATCCTGATCTCACTGATGCCATTGGGAGTTTAGCCATTAATTTCACTTGTGGGGTTTTTCTTCATAATTTATTCCCCAATCACGGCCTCACGGGCTGCTAACCAATCACTTTCTCCTGTGAGACAGAGCCCCACCCAGAACACAGAATCCCAGCTGAAGTCTGACAATCCCCTTGGACAGACGCGACTCATCCTCCCCAAGAGAGTCACCTCCTGCCTATGGGGTGGCCTTGGTCTCACCTGTCTGGTGAACTCCTCACACACAGCCTCAGACTCTTTTCCATAGCAGCGTGACCTGGACTGGGAGAATCTGCGGCACACGCGGACGTTCACCAGGCCGGGGACAGGGGTCCCATAGGTGTATCTGTAACCAGAGTGGGGTTGAAGAGACCCAAGGAGCTTAGACAGGGAGACAGAGTCAGGCAGAAGAGGCCTTTTGGGGCTGTTTATGCCATTACCCCGAGGACTCTGTTGCCCGTTTCCTAATGTCTATTCTCCAGAGCTTCATCTAGTGACTGAAGTGACAGGGCTTCAGCCATTTCTGGGGAGAGAATTATTCCATTGCCCAGCTGGCCTGCCCCATTAGGAAATGTTGCCTGACAGTCCGGCTCTTCTGCCCCTTAATCCATTGAGTTTCCCTTCTCCGAGTTCCCCCCCACTTTGGCTGCTCCTTCCTGGTACGGAAGAGCCCAGCCCTGCAGAGAGTATTCCCGGTGCAGTCTCCTCAGAGCTGAACACCGTCTTCCAGCTGGTGTCTCACTAGCGCTGTACAGAGGGATTGTCATTTCCCATCACCACTACATGACACCTCTGGAGCACAGTTCCCAGCACTGGGCACCTCTTCACCAGAAAGCCCTTGACAAATTGGAGGGCGTTCACAGAAGAACAGGAAATATGATCAGGGAGCTGGAGGGAAGGATTGATGAGGAGGGAATGAGAGAGTTAAATCTGTGGCGTCTGGTTAATGGACGTCTCAGAAGCGAGGTAATTTCTGCCTAAAAGTGCCTAAAGGAGGCATCACCAAGGGGGGCCGGGATTATTTAGGGAGGCACTGGGGGGTCTAACTAGGAAGGACAGAATGACATAAAGAAAGGGGAAGTTTGGGTGGAATAACAGAGAAAACCTTTCTGACAGGGAGATGTACGGGGCGGAGGCATCATGTCCAGGGGCAGGGGGAGTGGCGCCATCTCTTGGGGCATTTGAAGCTAGGGCTGGGTGCAGAACAGACAGCAGGGAACAATCGTGTCAGTGGCTAGAGCCTGCAAATCCATGGATATCTGCTTTATATCCACGGACCGTTTCTTGTGGATCATGGCCTGGTGGTCACAGCTCAGTGGCTGATCAGATGTTAGGTGGGGCTCATCAGCT
>ML675619.1:284539-419727 GCA_007922155.1 Mesoclemmys tuberculata
TATTCCTGTGGATGTCGATTGGATGCGGATCCACATATTTGTATCCACGCAGGGCTCTGGGGATGGAGCGAAAGTGACCCAAGGGGCCCGCTCCAGCTCTGGTTTCTGTGCTAGCCGTGGGAAGGCAGTGATGGGCGTCCACAAAGAACAGTGACTCAAACCCGTGACTCACAGACCACAGACGGCCACTTTCAGCTCCTCATCCTTGATGGTGATTTTCTTGGGCAGCTTCACCAGCACCTCATACTTGGGCAGCACTGAGGGGAGAGAAGGAGCAGACACTGAGCCCAAGCCCCAGCACTGCGCTGTCCTTGCTTTAGAGGCTCTTCCCAAGCTATGCTACGCAGCGATAACCAGAGAGGGCCCGACTTCCCCATGCGCCAACCTCCCTCTCCACATTTAAAGGGCCACACTCGCTGTTGGCTCCGGCTGCTTGTGCTGCTCCAGTGATGCAGCCTGGGAGATGGGCCCCGTTGGAGCACAGGCTCTTCAGGTGGCCCACACGGCCATGCTGACTGGTGTTCGCAGCCTCTGTAGGTTTGCCCTACATGCGCACGAGCGCTGCTTTACAGCCCTTCGGTTGCAAGACCCAGTGGGAACCTATCCCCAGTTTCCAGCACGGGCCCCAGAAGCAGTGGATTCTGAGAAATTTTAGAAGACCCTGTAAAATGGGTTCTTTGAGAACCTACCACCCCTGCTGGCCCCATTTTCCTTTCCTCATAAACGTCCAAAAGATTCTCCTTTGGGCTCGAGTTTTCCATGCTGGGTCTCCAGCCACGGTGGTTTTATTTATTTCTTTGGAAAGTTTGATGGTGATCTGGGTGCCAGGGAGCGCGAGGGGAATGGTGTGAAGGCCAAGGTGGGCGAAGGGTAGAAAGTGAAGGAAGTTTGGTTGGCAGAGCATGGTGCATAGCTTGTTCTGCATCGAATACCACAGAAATAAAGCTGCATTGTATTGAGACTGGAATCACAGCTCAAATCCAGAGGGCCTGAGGGACAGGCCTTTGTACTCAGACCCAAAGACTCCCACACTCACAGGGAGCAGTGACGCGGCAGTTCAAGTGCTGGGGAGAAACACACTCCACTGGCTGGGGGCTCAGCCTGAGTCCTATTGCAAGAGCTAGAAATGGGGCCCTCGCAGGGGATCCTGATCCCCTAAAGCATCCAGTGTTTTCCTGGCCCGTTCCTCAGATCCCTCTTCTCTCATTTACATCCCGGGCAATCCTGAACTGGGTTTTGTGCATGGAATGGATCTCTGACTGCTGTATCTGCTTCCAACAGCCCCCTGCCCTGGCATGAGTGGGACCCTTCCTTACCATATTCCTGCACAGTAAAGGAGTGATCCACATTGCTCCCTGACTCCTTCTGCACCACCACCTTGTAGGTGCCTTGGATGGGCTCAGAGGTGAGGGGGAAGGAGAGCTGGGTGAGGCCCATGCATAACTCCACTCCTCGCCACTGGTAGACACGGTTCCTCTGTGGGTCCTAGAGGTGAGGAGAGCACAAGGTCACAAGACAGGATGACTCTTAACCTTTCATTTACAGGCAGGCATGAGGCCAAAGAGCAGAGCAGTTGCAGTCCAATGTTTGGCAGAGAAACAGGAACAAGATGATCCTCTCCTGCAGCTGAGGGCAGGACACCTGGCGGCCAGCTCTGCATTTTCACGGTCGTCTGTATGGATTTGTAGTTACAAGCGTCCTTACGAACCAAGTCCTGTGCAATCAGCGTGTGATTAACAGCCAGATACCAGCACTGAATCTATCCCATCGTCTGCCCACCAGATCAACGTCCCACAGCCCCATGGAGTAGGCCAGGAGGATGGCAGACAGCGAGACTAAGAGACCAGTGCAGAGACAGCAGGATGGGTTTCTCTGTGCCAGGAGCTTTAATGTTATATTGCAGTGTGAGAACCGGCAACTGGTCTGGTGGAGGTGAGGACTGAAGTGCTGACGTTACCTAGGGGGCTGAAAACACTCTCAGTGCACACATGTGTGGAAGGCAATGGGCTATGGAAAGGCTAATCTGGTTTTTGTTTGGGCTGCTACTCAAAGCACTGGAGCACAATATGGATTGGGAGGTAAGGAATGCAGGGGACAATCTGAATACATCAGACAGGGCCTGAGCATGGTTTGAGGCATGTTTTAGGCCAGGTCCAGAGGCTGGATCTGAAACCTCATCTCTGTAAAAGCTAAATATTGTTAATTACAAATTGATTATTAACAGGCCAAACCAATGGACTGAACCAGGTCTGACCTGACCAGATCCTAACCTGGTTCTGAATTTTACTGTTCAGGCCCAAATCCAGTAGAAACCAACAAAGCGATGACACTAGAAGTGATATATAGCTTGCTGTGCCCTTTCCAGACCTCTCAGTAACATGGTTAATGTTCACACTCTTCCAATTCCTGGCTGTTTTCTCCCCAGTATCTTGGCTACCATCAAAAGTCTATTTACTTTAGATAGTCCCAAGTGACTGACCGATTGCTCATGGAGCAGATTTATTTCATTCAGACTTTATCCCTGAGCCAAGTAACACAGGGAATTTGAGTGACGTCTCGGGTACCAGTCATGGGGGATGGGGAGAGAGCAGGCCCTGTTTCCAAGAGACCCCACGAAGGGACACTGCAGCACAGTGGGTGAAAGGACCTACAGCTGACAGGTTCCACTGCACTCTTGCTGTTAATGAGAACTGGCCCCACGCTTAAGTCAAGGGACAAGCGGGCAGCCCAGTGCCAGGCGTGTCAGGGGGTGAAATGACCCCCATTCAAAGGAGGCTGGCAGAGATTGTCTGTAACTCGGCTTTGCCATCTTTGCCATCTTTATGATGGATTTATACAGAAGGCCTGAACACTTTTTTTTAAGGGTTCTTTTCCCACCTCAGAAATAGCAGGAATGGCCTGTCTGGTCTCCTCTGGTTTTCCATCAGATCTCAGATGTGTCTCTTGTGATCTGACACATCTTAACTCAAAGACTGGGAGTTGGAAACAAACAACCACAACAAAAATAGTAATGATAAAAATACCCAGCCCTCTGCATCCATAGATCTCAACCTGCTTTACAAAGGAGGTCAGTATCGTTATTCCTGTTTCACATCTGGGGAAACTGAGGTACAAAGCAGTGAACTCACTTCCTAAAGCCACTAGCAGGGGGTGGTAGATCTGAGAATAAACCCCAGGTCTCCTGAGTCCCAGCACAGTTGTCTGTCTAGGCCACACTGTCTCAAAAGAGACAGCCTTCGTCCCACCTGTTTATTGATCATTGGAATTAGACAGCTGCTCACAAAAACAAACCCAACAACCCTGAATGATTTTGAAGAGTCCTAAACATCCCTTTCCCTCTCAGATGCTCAGCTGTGCCTCCCTGGACTCTTGTCGTGTTGTCACTTCCCCTGTTCTCTTGTGCCACTGAGATTTCCAGAGTGGACAAGACCTGAACTTTTAATGGGAAAAGACGCAGAAATAATGGACTTAGCACCTGTCTACACATAATGGTTGTACTGCTTTAGCTGTACTGGTGTAGTGATACCGATTCAACCCGCTCAGTGTGGACACAGTTATAGCAGGATAAAGGTGCCTTTGACCAGTCTAGTTTATCCCTATATGGGAAGGGGAATGAGCTATGCCGGTGTACGGCACGTTTCTGCTGGTATAACGGTGCCCACACTAGTGGCTGTGTGACTCTTTCGGTATAAAATCGTACCCCTGACTGACACAGTTAAACTGGTGACATCTGTGCACAGACCAGGCTCACTTTCACAAAAGACCCTTTCAGGCTCCTTTAAACAACCTAAAGAAGCAGAAAAGGTCCCAGGCCCATTTTTCCCCTTTGCAGATCATGTTCCAATAGTGCGCTGCAGCTGAGGACTGAAATCTCTGGGGACGTATTGCAGGAATGGGTGGGGAGATGCAGAACTCCTGTTCACACAGACTCACCCTTACTTCCTTGCTCTAAGCCCCTGCGTGGCAGCACTAAACATTCACAATGAACACCACAGTACGTACCCCCTCTGCTGCGGCGCGTGGGAGTCCCCCAGTAGCAGTCCCAGCATTAACTGTGCCCACTTACCTGGATGAAGACCAGTGGAAACTGTGGGGAAAAGAGGGAGAAGCAGAGTTAGAAATACAGGTCAGGCGTGCACTGGGCTCATTAAAGAGTTGTAGAGTGTTCTGTTCAAGGGACTTCTGCCTCTCTCCTCTGCATTTCCCTCTGTCCCTTGCACTCTGGCACTGAATGAGAAACTCCAGTGGGTCCTTGGTTTTACAGCCTGAACTGGTCAGTTGAGCACAGCTGTGAAATTAAGCCCTTCATTCTGCATTTAGAGGATTCAGGGTAAAATTCTGAAAATCACCGAAGTGACTTAGGGGCCATTGAAAAAGTGATTTAGTTGCTTAGGCCCGGCTCCAGAAGGGAGGGCGGTGTCTAACTCCCGTTGGTTTCAATGGGAGTCAGGCACCTACATACCTGGGAGGTTCTGGGCTCAGGAGCCTGAGAGCCAGTGACTGTCAGTGAGACTTGGGGGCAGGTGTGTAAAGGTGTGGAGGTGCCTAGCCATGCAGATAGGCACCTAGAGAAGTTTCCGAGTGCTGAGGTACCTAGGTCCCACTGCAGTCAATGGCAGTGAGGTTCCTAGCCTGCCTATGTGCTTTGGAAACCCCACGAGGTGCCAACCTGCATTGGAAATCTGGCCCAAAGCGCTCAAGTCACTTCAGGAAATGGGACTGAGGTGTCTAAGTCACTGAGGCCCTCTGGAAATGTGACCCTGGGCGTGTAACTCTTTGGAAAGTTGCCGGTTTCCAAGGCAGCTGAATATCTCCGGGTCCTCCTCTGCAGCATCACACGGCTGCCCTCTGGCTGGGAAGTCTCCTCGGGGATGCCTGCCCCTGTGCACGCTGGCAGTGAGGTGGCAGGAGGAGGCGCAGCTAGCTCGAAGCGTACGATGTGCAGGAAGGGGCGACAGAGCCAGGTACGGGGCCTTCAGGCCCAGTCACAAGCCTCACCCACAAGCTAGAACTGATCTCCTCAGGGCCTGGCTCACTGCTGCCCCCCGGTGCTGTCATTTACCCAGTGCCAAGCGGAGCGCACAGCTACCGTTCTCATCTGGCCACTTCCTGTGCCCACTTTGCTCTGGTGTAAATGATGCTGCCAGAGTGGGGGAAATCAGCCCCTTAGGGTGTACCTAATGCCAGCGCTGAAAGTGTCAAATGGAAAAAAGAAAAGAGGTCAGCTATTCCAGGGTTACTGTGCATGTGGAAACCAAAGCGTCTTTTCCAGTAATTAGTCTTTGTAATTCTGTTGAGAGCACTAACTTCTCTGGTAGCGTTACCTTTCTTTGTCATCAGAATCTCCCTATACGATGACACATAGAGATGGAGGGGGGATCTTAGCTCTACCAGCTGCTGGCAATTTACCATGTAGGATAGAATCATAAAAGCACAGAAATGCGGGGGTGGAAAGGATCTCAAGAGATCATCTAATTCATTCCCTGCGCTGCCGCCAGTCCCAGGAAACTTAGATCGTCCCTGACAGGTGTTTGTCCAACCTGTTTTTTACAAACTTCCAGTGACAGGGATTCCACAATCTCCCTTGGTAACCTGTACCAGTGCATAGCTATCCTTAGAGTTAGAAAGGTTTTTCTACTATCTAGCCTAAATCTCCCTTGCTACAAACTAAATCAATTACTTCTTGGGCATGGAGAACAATTGATAACTGCTCTGTATATAACAACGTTTTACATGTCTGATGCCAGCCTGTTGATCAGACTTAATGGCAGAGGCAAGAAGCAGACAGGAAGCAACCCTATAGTCTCTTGTGTAGCCGCGCTGCTTGGTGGAGAGGATCCCATCTGGGAGCCAGGATTATTGGCTATTTTAGGAGCGGTCCATAAATCCACTTCAGAGGGATTTAGTCTCTGAACAGTGACTCTGGAAAACCATTGTGGGTTCTACCTTATAGCAAATTTGTGCCACCACTGATGTCACGGCCGTCACTCTACTGCACGCTGTGGCCCTTCGAAGGTCATGGCACAGCAGATGGCACATAACTCTGACCCGTCGACCTAGCCCTCAACCCTGGAATCCACAGAAGAATCTGTTTGCTGTTCGCAGCATAAGGCCTATGGCTACGGCTACGATTCTGGCACAGAAATTTTAGTAAATGTCACCGCAGTGTGGGGAAAATACGGGAAGGCGTGGCCAGGTCACCGAATAACGTAGGTTGCACCACATCAGCACACACAAGAGTGTAGTGAGCTGCATAGTGAGGCCCAGGGCAGTGAGGGGGCATCCTGCGCTCACCCCGCAGCAGCGGCTCCAGTCCTGCAGCGCTGGGATGGACTCCCCATTTCGGGCATTGGGACCTGGTGCGTGGGGGTCACAGTGCCACTCAGGGCTGGCCCATCTGCACCTCTATAGATGGAGATGGAGGGTCAGCCGGGCCAAACATGAGCGGGGCTGCATTCCCTTGTGCCAGCTCGCAACACCACTTGGTTTGAGGGCCTAATCTAAAGAGTTTTTACAGCCACGTGCAAGAGTTCATGGATTTCATTCAAATTTACCATGTCTGTGACCACTGTGACCTCCCCGACAAAATGGTAGCCTTGCCAACCACACACAATTGTGCGTTTCAGATTCCAACCAGCAGAGGGCAGTGCTGCACTCACATCAGCCAGTTCTATAATATAATAATTCACACTGTGCCATAAAGGGGCGTCGTGTGTCCCAGGTACACTCTGTCAAGGAAGCTGAACGGGGTGTGAATCATGGCAGAATCTGACCCTTCAGAAGATGTGGGCAGTGAGAAGGGATCCCTGGCTTTACAGAGTCGCTGTTACAGCTCAGGATGGATGTTAATAGAAATAAGTTCATTGGGAGTCACAAAGGACTTCCAGGTCAGCCATGGATACTGACAAGTGACGAGACCTACCTTCTCATTCAGGGGATGGAAGTCTTCATCCAGAGAGACGATCCGAAACAGGACTGCGGAGAGGGAGAGATTTTCACTGTTAAACTTGCAGCTTCTCTATCAGGGACCATCAGTCACTAAGGCAGAGGCTGTGTCCGTGCCTGCCCCACTAACTATAGTGGGCTGTACTAACTAACTAACTAACTAACTTGAGTTATGGGGTCTCTGAGGTGGCAGGGAGGATTTCCTATTCTGTACATTAATTCCCCACCCAATTCCCTGTACCTTTTTGTCCTGGTTTGTAGATGGGTTTGTCTGTCTGGACAAAGACCAAGCTCTCTGAGTTCTTGACCAGCACCAATTTCCGGCTCCTGAAGGTCACTGTGGGCCCTTTCACCAGCACCGTGAGAAACGCTGCTAACCGGCTGCTGGACTTTGGAACCTGGGGAACAGCAAAAGTGCAGCTGCCTTAAAGACTCCCCCAGCACGGAGCCTTTGGAGGCTGGAGGTTTACAGGGAACCCAGCCTAGAAGGCACCACTTACCTATCCGAACCAGGCATTGTGGGGTCTGGGGAAAGAAAGCCAGCATCTACCAGCCTCACTCTTCTCCTCCACCCCCACTAATGCTCCTTTGGGCAGCTGGAATCTGTGCAGTGATGGGGCCTCCACCACCTCCTCCAGAGGCGTCTCTGTCCTGCCATTCCCCCATCCGGAGTCTCTGACTCCTTCACACCAATAGCTCATAGCTGAAGAACTTCCCCCAATGTCTTAGCCTCAGCTTTTCCCTCTGCCCTCGCCCCTTGTGCTGCCTCTGTTCAAAATGGGGAGTCATTCATCATCCCCCATTATACTCCTTCCTCACAGGGATTTATGGACTGTGATTGTGGATCCCAGTGATGTATGAAAGTGGGAAGCGACATCAGACAAATTCTTTCTGTGCTGCGTCCATTTTCTTCTACTGTCCCCCCAGCCAGCCTCGAGTGCGGCAGAGAGCAATCCTGAACTGGCCCCAGAGAGCGACACAAGATGGACGTCAATTGTCTCTGGGGACTTCTCTAGCCTCCATCTTCTAGGATTCTTCCTCCATTGCTTTCCTTCCGGTTGCGCTCTGAGACTTGGGGAGCCCCTGAGAAATGGCATGCCAGGCCGCAGCCGTAGGGTCAGCATTGACTCAGAGAGAAAAGCAGCCCAACAAAGCCATCCACCCCACAGCCTAGCACAGCATCCCCTCGCACCGTGCTGGGCACCGAGCAGTACTGAGTGAAGAAGGCCACTCCTCATGAGTCACCCACAGCACTGCCTGCAGGAACCGGGGTTTTCCTTGAACGTCCCTACCTGAGCCTGTCTCCGTTTGTGATTCCAGATGGTATCAGGCATTGCAGGGGTTTGTCCCAGGCTGTCATTATCTTACAGAGACAGGTGATAAACCCCGGGGGGGTCAGACACTCACCGTGAACGGGACACACTTGAACACGTCCTCCTCCGACACCACGTCTGCAATGAGGCTCCTGTTCTCCCCTGCATGTTCCAGCGTGACGCTCAGCGTCACAGACTCGTTCAGGTGGGTCAGCTGGATACAGACCTTTTCAGGAACGTTCGCGTGGATCAGAAAGGGCACTAGCACCATGTACTGCCTGGGAATGGGAGGGGCACAGGTCAGAGAGGCCGGGATGGGTAATGGAGAAGGGTCTGATGAAAGAGAATGGACCAGTGTGAAGAGCCTAATCCCGACCAGCCATCTGAACTGCAATTTACACATACACGACGGTGAATTTCATTTGTTTTTGTAACGTATTAGCCTGCCTGCTCAATCAGCCACCACCTGGAGTGGAGGAACTATTTCTGTGCTGACAGCGATTGCTGTACAAGGGCTGTTTGTTCAGGCTCCCAGCAGGGAGCGGGCATGGCTTGAAACGTTCTGGCTGTTAATTGATTTTTGTGCATCCCACAGCCCCTTGCTGAGGCTCAAAATATTATTTGATCAGGGAAGAGAAAGCTCCTGTGAAAGGCTTGTTGTACCTCTATGGAGGCTGGGAGGCAGTTACACAGGAGTGTAGCTCAGGGATTTTAATCTGATCTCCCTCTCTGTCTATTTAGGTGTGTCTGCTGCTGCCCTCAGTAAAGGAGAGATACAAATGTACGGATGGCTGAATGTAGGGAATGGACATTGTGTGGAACTAGCAGCCTGGCCTCATGTACAGGGATTGGCTGGAGAACTCACTGCCATTCCTAGGTCTGTCCGTGACATGCTGTGTGCTGCTGGGCAAGTTGCTTCACTGCTCTGTGCCTCAGTTTCCCCAATAGTGATATGCAGATCCTGAAGATGCTGCTTGCACCCCCCTTCAATGTGCATGGTGATCTTTGGATGAAAAGTGCTAAATGCAAATGTTATCGAGGGCTTCAACCGTCTTGGCTGACACCTCGCCAGCCACGCCTACAGCAGAGTGATGTGAGGAACTGAAGGAGATCTCACCGACCATGGCTGCAGGCTGCTGACTCAGACCGGAGACGCTGGCAGAGCCTCACTGTGGCGAGGCTGGATGTGCACTGAACTTTCTGTCAGAGGAGCTTCAAAATGATTTCAAAGATTTCAAAATGACAAAGGCAAATAGGGCAGCTTTAATCTGGCTGATTGAATTCCACTTCACTCTTTGTTAGGGCCTGATCCAAAGCCCACTGAAGTCAATAGGATTCTTTCCATTCACTTTGTTGGGCTTCTTCCAACAGTAAACAGTAGCTGGAGCCCTTCTGCCCCCAGAGATCTTTCAGCAGTGACCTTCCACAGCTGCCATGTTTTGTTGACCTCCTGGGGGCCGGGTTTGTCCACCTCGAGTTTAAATTTATGCTGACATGCAATATATTCATAGCATAAATATATTCACAAATGCCTCACCCGGAGCAGAACAGACTTGAGGACAGTGCCCCGTGTTCTACTCCCCCTGCCCTTTCAGCCAGAACAAACATTAGTTTAGACTGAGAGAACAAGACCGGACAAAAGCCAGGTCTCTGTAAAACAGATGGAGAGAGAGGAGTGGGGTCTCTCCTATGCTGCAGGATGCAAGGGAAGACAAAACAGCCGCTGCTTCTGCAGCCTAGAGGGGGCTTCGCTCCATTTAAAGGTGCAGGACGCAGACAGATCTGACCAGATGCAAGCTACATGCTAAGCTTAGAATAGAACTGGGCAAAAGAGTTCAGATGGAACCATTTTCTGTTGGAAAATGCAGTTGCATCACAATGGACACATTTTGTAGGAATGTGTCAATTTCGACAACATTTCCAATGGAAAATTGCCTGAATGAATGGCTTCGGCTTTCTCATTTGAATAACGTCAGAATGCGTTGTGTAGACTTTTATATTATAATATGGATGTTATAGATTATTAAATATAATACATTATTTTATGCAACATTTTATATTAAAGTACAATGTTCTGAGATTATCAAAATGAAGAGTTTAGATGTTTCTGAATCAAAATTTGCTGGAACTTCCATTCCATGAAAAATGTTTACTGTGTGTTCCAATTTGCACTGAAACCGATTTTTGAAATGTCAGACTCTCTGGCGGGATGGCAATTCCAGTATCTGGCTAGCCTAGATTGTGAGCTTTTTGGGTAGGGATCGTCTCCCCACTCTGTTTGCACAGCGTTTACCATAACAATGTGGCATTCAGTGGGCTAAGAGACCTGACACTGGAATTATGGGACTAGATCCATCCCCTGCTGAATCAAGGCAGCGTAAATCGCACCTGCTCAGATACATCAGCAAGGAGGGGTGCTGCGCCCAGGAGAAGGGAGTGCTCACTGGAGGTCAAATGCTCTAATCTGTGCTGGGCTCCAGAGGAACCGTCTGGGAGTCCTCACTGCCAAAGGGATACCCTGGGTCAGCCCAGCTCCTGGCTGTCCTCGGCTACCCCCCTCGTCAGGCCCCTCCATGCAGGTGAGGTTGCAGCCACACTGCAGGTCTGCGGTGCCCCAGCTGGATATTGCAGCCGTGTGCGCCAGGGCCAGGGCCTGCGCTGAGGGACGGGAATCTAGGTCACAGACTCTCTCTGGAACAAGCACAGCCTGTGGCTGCCAAGGGAAGCAAACTGGCTTTACAGAGGAGAAAAGAGAAACACTTGTTGAGCTCTTGCTCCGGGCAAGGGAACGAGCACAGCAGGGGCTGCAGGGCAGGAGTGAGGGGCACAGGCAGGGCTGTGTGGGGAGTCCAGGGCTGGAGTACGAGGGGGGAGGTAAGCAGGACTGAGGGGCACTGGCAGGGCTGTGTGGGGAATGAAGGAAAGAAAAGACAAGACAGCACGAGCCCCCTGTGCGTGTGCAGCTTACGGTTCGGTGGTGGGTGAGGTGTCTCCAGGCAGGAGGAAGAGGAGCAGGAGGAAGATGCTTGGCCCGCCAGGCAGCCTGTTCTTCCCCATGGTGCAGAGTGAGGGTGGTGAGTGAGGCAGACGCACAGACTTGTCCACTGGCTCCCTGCACCCTGGCTCTCCGCTGGGCTGGCTCCTTTATGCTGCTCTCTGCAAACAGCCCCCGGGAGGGGCGAGATAAGGGCAGGGGGCCAGGACCATCTGGGAAATGGGGAGAGGAACATGAGGCGGACCCAGAGCCAACAGCTGTGAATCACGGCCCAGAGAATGTCACGAGCCAGACAAAAGGGGGGAGAAGGGTATTTACTGGAGGTGTTCATGTGAGACACTGTCCTATGTCTGAACCGTCCTCTCCCCAGGTCCCTGTTTGTATCACTGCCGCAGGACTCTGCCGTGGTGGGAGAAGCCCATCCGTTCATTACAGGGCCAGTCCAGCACTCCATGGGGATTGGAACAAGTGTCTAAATCCTGCCCAGTGAAACCTTCCCTGTCCGTATGCCCAGTGCTGCCAACCACAAGAGATGAAAAAGCTGAGTCAGCTCTTCAACACCATCAAAGTGGCCCCCCAAAATCTTGAGATGTTTTTAAAAAAAGACACCATTGTGGTTTTTTGGTCTTTTGACCCGTGCCCCTCCCCACGGTGTGTGTACCACAGTACCCACTCTCCCAGAGTTCTGGGGTAAGTGCATTTGAGGCCCTACCACAGGCTCTTCATCTCGCTCTCTTTCTCCCAGTCCTGGGGAGGGAGGGGTTGCAATGGGGTCTCCATCCCCTTTCCAAGGCTGGGGGGGGGAGAGGGGGCGTACCAAGGGTTCTTCAACTGCCTCTTCCCCTTTCCAGACCAGGTGCTGAAGGGAGGAGAGAGGAGCTGTCTGGAGCAGCCTGGCTCTTTGCTCCCTCCTCCGTCCTCCCCTCTGTGAGAATGCCGAGGGGATGGAGGGTCTCTGGACTTCTGTCAGGGCTGAACTTCACGAGAGGGCTGGAGGTTCTTTCGTCAGTGCGAGATGAGCCCCAGCCCCCTCTGAAGTCCTGTCACTTGCACAAAAATCTCACGTGTTGGCGATGCTGCATATCACATTCCACCAGTACGTTAGCCAGATACCCCCCCAATACCCCTCCAGCACACTTGCAGGTAGGCCCATTGAGAGAAATTGGGGCCCTGGTGCCTCATGTTTGCAGGGCCCCACCCCTCCCATTCACTTTATTTACACAGATGTTAGAGGTGTTTGGCGGCCCCGGGCACAATTGTCTCCCTTTTCCCGCCTCTAGTCCTGCCTGCAGGGAATGCCCGTGAGAGGCCATTTTGTGCACCATTGCCCCTGTCTGCGTGACATGTGTCAGAGCTGGCTCTGGGTATAAAAGTGCCCTCTGCTGCCTGAATGTGTGGAGCTGCCCTTGCAAGGTGTGTTTGTGCCACTGCCTTCATCAGAAGTGAGTAGATCACTGGCTCATGTCCACAGCGCTTGCCTCTTCTGGCTGAACAGCTGTGCTAGAGCAGCAGCTGGGATGCACCATTGTTACCGTCTGTTGCAAAATGTCAGACTAGCTCCTTGCAGATCATTGCCCTCAGTTGGTCGAGGGAGCGGGACTGATTCTTTTGCTCCTGGGGAAGAGGATGAGAGTCATGAATGGTCTCTTTGGAGCACAGTAAGGGCACATTGGGGCTCTAAGCAGAGGAAGGGAAGCCTTGTGAGCAAAGACATCAGAGCTGGGAGAAGTGGGTTAATTTCTCAGCACTGCCACCAACTCACTCTGTGACCTTGGGCATATCCCTTCCCCTCTTTGTATCTCACTTTATCCATCAGAAAAATGAAGCTAATGATGCTGACTCTCCTGGCAAGGGTGCATGGGGCTCAGCTGACTAATGTTTGTCAAGTGGCTTAGGATCTTCTGATAGGAGATGCTATATGAAGGCAAAGGAAAAGGTCCTTTTGGGGGCACATGGGAAAACAGAAGTCAGACGTTCTGAAAGGTAATGCTTTATTCCATTATGGATTTAAAACCATTCAAGGAGTGTGGACAGCCCCTGTCTTGCTTCCAAGAACTGGAGATCTGAAATACTGGGAAAGCCTCAGTCAGTGGAAGGATGTATCCTATTGAGATCTCCAGTACAGCTGGGAGAATGGTTCGCTGACAATTCTGATTTTTTTTTAAATTGGTTTGGACTGAATGAAAACCAAATATTTTCTAAACATTTAGTGAATCGAAAGGTTGAAAAAAAATATTTTGGGTCAAATTCAGTGTTGACAAATGCAAAGTAATGCACATTGGAAAACATAATCTCAAGTAGACATATAAAATGATGGGGTCTAAATTAGCTGTTACCACTGAAGAGAGAGATCTTGGAGTCACTGTGGATAGTTCTCTGAAAACATCCACTCAATATGCAGTGATAGTCAAAAAAACTAACAGAACATTGGGAATCATTAGGAAAAGGTTAGGTAATAAGACAGAAAATATCATATTGCCTGTCTATAAATCCATGGTACGTCCACATCTTGAACACTGCATGCAGATCAGGTTGCCCCATGTCAAAAAAAGATACATTGGAATTGGAAAAAGTACAGAAGTACAGAAAAGAGCAACTAAAATGGATAGGGGTATGGAACAGCTTCCATATGAAAAGACTTTTCATCGTGGAAAAGAGACAAACTAAGGAGGGATATGATAGAGGTCTATAAAATCATGACTGGTGTGGAGAAAGTAAATAAGAAAGTGTTATTTGCTCCTTCTCATAAAACAAGAACTAGGGGTCACCAAATGAAATCAAGAGTCAACAAGTTTAAAATAAACAAAAGTATTGAAATATTTCTTCACACAACACACAGTGAATCTGTGGAACACTTTACCAGAGGATGTTGTGAAGGCCAAGACTATAACAGAGTTAAAAAAGAATTAGGTAAGTTCATTGAGGATAGGTCCATCAATGGGTATTAGCAAGGGTGGGTAGGGATGCAAAACTATGCTGTGAAGTGTCCCCAGTCTCTGTTTGCCAGAAGCGGGGAATGGGTGATGGAATGGATCACCTGATGATTGCCTGTTCTGTTCATTCTCTCTGATGCACCTGGCATTGGCCACTGTCAGAAGACAGGATACTGGGCTAGATGGACCATTGGTCGAAGCAGCATGGCCATTCTTATGTTCTTATGTGAAACCTTTCATTCAACCTGAAAGAAAAGGTTTCATTTTGATTTTGTGTCTTTTTTTAATGCTTTTAAGTATTTTTAAAATAAAATGCAAAGGAAATGGTGAAAGGAAAAGTAACTTTGAAATAAAAAAATCAAAACTTTTTATTTGAAAAATGTCAGAACAAAATGTTTTAGGTTTTTTGGAATTTGGTTTAAGGGGTTTTTCTTAACCCAAAATAATTTTCAAAAGTTTTGCTATTGCCCAATCTGTATTTTTCGCCAAAAAAGAGTTTTGTGCAAACAATGTCACTCAGTTGTAATCCCAAACCCACACAGGCCCATCTCTCCTCACTTTCAGTACAGACAGCTCTAAAAAGACAAATATGTGATGAGGTTATGCAATTGCCTGTTGCTGATAACCTCAGCCTTCCCTTCAGTGTGGGTTCTGGCCAAGGAGCGGGAAGTGAAAACATGTGAAGGGTTAGCACTTTAATAGTCCTTGGAGCATGGACTCAGAGTGCCTTGTTAACAAACAGGACAGTGAGTTAATAGTCCCCTTCATGTTTACCCTTCCTTTACTCTCAAAGGAGATTTTTTAATACCCAGCTGACAGTTTGTATAAAATCACCCTTGCTTCCACTGTCCAACTCCTGCAGTCACGGGGTGATTTTTTTAAGGCACCTGGGGATCAGTTTGATGAAATGGGAGCACTTGCACACCTTGAATCTCAAAACATAAACAGCAGGCATGTGACTCCAATACACCAAATGCAGAGTTGCAGAGGCCAGACAAATGTAGAGTAGAAAACTTTTAACTTCATAACTGACCGTTTGAAAGTGTCCCTTCAAAGTCATCTGGGAGCTCATATCAATTTATATAAGGATTTTGGCTTCCTAAACAACTTCAACTATATGTCGCACACTGAAATTTCTTCTGCAGCTGTAGCTGCAGCTTTGGTTGAAAAATAGCCATCTGATCCCGAAGCAATTTTTGAAGATGAGTTTAAACAGTTCTGTTCTTTTGCAAAAAATGAAGACAGTTACTTACCAGCTACCCTACTAGGCGCAGCTGAAGGTTCACCACTTGGAATCCATTTTTCCAAATGTGGGCATTGCTCTTCATATGTACCTCATGTTGCCAGTTGCAAATGTTGATGCAGAACGAGTCATTCTCCAGGGTGAACAGAATTAAAACCTCAGAGCACTCAACAATGGGGCAGGCCAGAATGAACACCCTTGCCTTACGGAGAGTGACATGATGCAAAACCTGGACTACAATGACATAATCCAAGTTTTGCTAGCCACTGATCTTGGAAGAAGTCCCTGCAGTACTGTAGTTATTGTTTTGATTTAATGATCTGAGAATTCAGTAAGCCAATGTAATGAAGTACACTGGTTGCATGTTATTTTCTGAAGCTATGCATCCTATAAAAATAATGATTTGTTGAAAAAAATGTAAGAAAGTAAACTATATTGTGGTTATAACGTTAACAAAAGAAAAATCCTAAACAAACTAAACTTTTTAAAATATATTATACACTTGTTTTCTTCTGGTTCCTGAAATGCCCAGTTCAGCACACTATAATGTTTGCTCTCACTCAGTGAGGCTATACACAATTTTTATTCTTATAGTCAAATTCTGTTTGTATTAGGGCTGTCAAACGATTAAAAACATGAATCATGATTAATCATGAGATTAAAAAAGTTGTGATTATATCACAATTTTACAGTTAAACAATGATGGAATACCTTTTATTTAAATATTTTTGGTGTTGGGTGAGAAGTTATATGTGTATTGGGGGAAAGAATTGTGTGTGTTGGGGGACGTGTGTGTGTGTGTGTGTGTTGGGGTGTGTGTGTGTGTGTGTGTGTGTTGGGGGGCGTGTGTGTGTGTGTGTTGGGGGAGCGCTGTCTCTTTAAGCAGCATACTCAGGCTAAACACAGAAGCAGCTGCTGTTGTCAGCACTCATCCCTGAGTCAGAAGCAGCAGGAACAGCAAAAGGCCCCTTGTTCCCCAACCCCAGCTCATGTACCCATAGGACGAGCCTGCTTGCCTGCATATATATGTATATTTTTCTTATAGATTTAAGTATGATTGTTTGATTATAATAGTTATAGATTTATGTTAAAGTATTTTAGCCGTAATGCAAGGTACCTTACAGGCCACATCCTGTACGACAGCTATGCAGTTAATAGACATATACTTGGGACCTTTGGCCTAGGTAAGTGTTATTGAATAAGACATAAATAGTCATCACCTTTACCCGAGATAAGTCAGGAGGCATCAAAACAGGGGATGTTGTCACAGGTTATGCCCCAAAGAAACTTTAAAAGTACACCACAAAACCCACTAAAGGGCCAGAAATAAAAAGGTGAAGTAAAAAAAGACCATCTGAAACCACCAGGAAAGGAGCGGATATGTCAGCAATACACACGAACCTGCCCGCCTATAGAATGTGTGTACCCCCAGTAATCTGGGGTGGTGAATCCAAGTTTGGACTTAGAGGGAGGACCCATACTCTCAGGGGATAAGAAGGGGCAGATCGAGCTATTTGGGGCGATCGATCGTCAGCTACTCCTGCTTGAAGTTTCTTTAGTTAGTGTTAAGATTTTGTTCTTCGTTTATACTTAGTCTTCTCGGCCTTCAGTGGCTAAGATCAAGCGTAGTGTCTGTTCTTATCAGTTTAATTATTTGTAGTGTTAGTCTTAGTCTTATAGTTCTTAGCTCTCAAGCATTGCCTACTCCACCACGCTACCCAAGAGTTGAGGAACCAGACATCTCTCTCAATCAGGTCATCAGGGAAGGGTGTGAGTATATTAATCCAAAGCATATCGTAGAAATAGATATACCATATGAGTCTCTACAATTAAGATTGTATTATCCATTATCCATATGATTGTTCATTTTCTCTATATCAGTCATTTGTCTATCGTTTCATGTTATCTTGATAAAAGCTTATAAAATTATACAAATTTGGTTATCACTAAGAGCCTTCCAGTTATGCACCCCGGGGTCCTATAAAACACTTCTGGAGCCTGGTTCAGGACAAGAACCTTATTATCTTCTAATCAGATCAATTAGTGAGCCTATAACCCCATTCAAATAAGTAAAACACCCAAAATCAGGCTACACTCTGTGACGAATAGGTACACGGGTGTAGGGAGAGAGACACCCTGACATCAGCCCTCCCACCCCCACTCTGTATAGCAGACAGGAGGCAGACTCCCAGTCCAGAGCAGCTTGGCTGAGGTGACTCGATGTGGGGGGGAGGGACTGGGAGGAGGTGGGAATAGCAGTGGAGCACGCTGGCAGGAGGAGAGCTACTCTGGTCTGTGATTTAAAAAAAAGTGTTAATTTGTTTTGAGTTAATCACATTCATTATCTGTAATTAAGTGACAGCCCTAATTATGATTTTTTATTACAAATATGTGGATTGTAAAAAAGATTGAAAAAAAGTTGAAGCTTGAAGGGATATACAAATGTTTGGCATATCTAGCATGTAAATACCTTGCAACACTGGCTACAAGAGTGCCATGTGAACTCCTGTTCGCACTTTCAGCTAACACTGTAATTAAGAAGCAGGCAGCATTCTTTCCCATAAATGTAAACAAACTTGTTTGCCTTAGCAATTGGCTGAACAAGAAATAGGACTGAGTTGATTTGGAGACTGTAAAGTTTTACATTATTTTGTTTTTGAGTGCAGTAATGTAAAAAAAAAATCTACCTTTGCAAGTTGCATTTTTACAATAAAGCGATTGCTCTACAGTACTTTTATGGGGTGAATCGAAAAATACTATTTCTTTTATGTTTTATACAGTGCAAATTGTTAGGAATAACCAAACAGATTGTCCCAGGGGCGGATTGGGGAGATGGACCCTTTATTGTCTGCTCGTTCCACCTCAATGCCACGAGTGAGCAATGAGGGGGTTACTTTAAATTTTTTTTATCCATAACAGTATGTAAATGTATCCATTTCCATTTCCAGCAACTCCCCATAGACTCTTATTTGGTTACATTAACACCTATAAATTAGTATTAACGACTACATGATTAATACAATTATAGCCGCCCCTGTTTGTTGTTTATAGGGTTACCATACAGAGGGCAGGCACATCACCTTAAAACCTATTAATTTTACACTAACATTCTTTGAAATAAAGGCATGCCAGGCAGGGAAGGAAGATAATGCTTTCTTCCCACCAAAGGCCTTGCATAGGAGTGGCGATAGTTATTTTATTAGCCTCGTTTCCAGCGCAGATGGCCAGGAAGGGAGGAAAAGAAGAGAGATAATAGACTCTAACTAGAATTCATACCAATTAGCAAAAACAAGGTTTGCTTGTGCCTTGACCCCGTTCCCTTTAACTTAGGCCTGACTGTTTGTCCAGCTTTTAACTCTTTACTTTCCTACACAAATATTTGTCATAAAAATAATAGAAAGTGAGCACTGCACACTTCGTATTCTATGTTGTAATTGAAATCAATATATTTGAAAATGTAGGACCTCCAAAAATATTTATGATAAATTTGAATTGGTTATTCAATTATTATTCATATTCATTATTAACAGTGTGATTAAACCTGTGATTAATCATGACTAATTTATAAAAATGTAGTTAATTTTGTTGTGTTAATCACTTGAAGTAACTGATTAACTGACAGCCTTAATTTATATTCTTTCTGATGCTCAAAATACAATACTGCCCAATTTAGCATAGCAACCAAATCTTTTCATTGTACGTGGTGTGCTTGTGGTCTCCGCTGAGAAAGATCTAGAAATAATAACAATAATGAATGAAGATGTCCTTATATTTGCCAACTATATTTCACATGCTCTGTCCAGTTTCAGGAAGGTGTGGGCTGGCCTCTAATTTCTCTAGAGGGGCCCTAACATTCTTAAATCTGGCACTGAGCACACCAAACTCCGAGGGTGCTTATAGCTGTACTGCAACTCGGAGGCAAACAATGTAGGTGCTTCAGCAGGTAGGCCTTGTGGGTACTAGCCCTGGTGGGTCCCACTAACTGCTCAGACATGTGGCCAAGGTGAAGGGTATTGGGCTAGGGCTGACAGAAAAGGGGAAGGGTGTTGATGCCCTAGGTACAGAGGCTTAAACAGTTACAGTTCACAGTGAGCCATAGTGGTAAATGTTTGGGTATCTGGGGCACTTTAGTTGAGGCTCAGGGATCTTCAGGCCTAGTGCCTGAGGTGCCCTCTCCAGTCCACGCTCTATTCAAGCAAATAGGAGGCTTCCAGGCTAGGTACGCTTGGCATCTCTCATTGGAGCCAGTCTGTATTGGCTCCCTACCAGTCGCAGCGGCTCCCCCATAACTTCACACAGACCTGCACCCAGCTATTCTACGTGTAGCTCTGCATATGGTTCCTGGGGATTGACCTCTGCATCCAGCTTGGCTTCCCTGCAGCTCCTGGCTAGCCAAGCAGTTGCCACTTCCCAAACAGAGCCTGGCCACTTCCTGAGTCAGGACCTTTTCCTGTACCTGTCCAGGAGGAAGGGGAAGTGCAGCGTGGAGGTGGCTGATGAGAGTCACAGTCCTCTGCTTAGCAGATCCATCACAAGAGAAATGTTCCACTGGAGATTTCCACTAGCTGTAGCCCATAGTTGGCTAGTCCTCGTGGACACCTTATATGTGCGGAGCACAGTGCCAGCGTGGGAGTTCAGGAGAACACAGGAAAGCAGGGAGCAGATAACAGAGGATTTGGAAAGCGGGACAGGACAGAATTTGCTGGTTCATCACTTACTGACTTGGCTTTGTCACAACAGGGGCCGTAGGGAGCACAATGGATTTGAGCCAAGCGCCAGAGCAGCCAGCTGCATATTTACAGATGAGGCATTGACTTGCTAGAGGGCCCTGGTCCAAGTCACCTAAACTTTTTCTAATGGGAGGGACTCTGGGTAAACAACCAGGAGACCCAGCAAGGACACGCAGGCTGCCTTTGTGCCCAGCTTCCCTGGGGCCAGACATTATGCCAAGGGCTTCTGCAGCCCTTTCATTCTGGTGCCCACAGTGAGAGGGAAGGAGGCCCACATGCCCACCCAGAGCTCCAGTCCCTTATTGCGTGGCTCCCGCACGTTCCACCTGCACAACCCTGGGAGGGCTCCATGGTGCAAACCTATGACCCAGACCAAGGAACAAATAGACGTTAGAGTCATCATTAGAATTTGGGCCAGAACTTCAGTTACGGGGGAGGGTTTGTAATGCTCAGCAGAGTCCCCACCAGTAAAGCCGTGGGCTTAATGGACAGGAAGCTCAGAAGCAGATTTATGTTACTATGTTACTATGTTATGAGATCGCAAGGGCAAGTGTGATTCCTATTAGCTCTCTCCCCCATGCCTCTAGAGTATAGCTCTCTGTCCCCGTCTTATACCTCTGAGGAGGAAAAGCCAGGCTAACTCTTGAGTGTGTGGAAGAGGGATAGTGATGATCTTTAGAGAGACCTCAGAGGTCTGGAGGGTTTAATTCTGGAGGGAGTTTGTGGAGCAGGTATATACACAGGGGCTGAATCCAGCCATGTTACCTACCGCACAGTCACAGCATGCAGTCAATCAGGTTGTAAGTGTAACATTTACAAACAGGCTACAGTGGGAGAGATTGCAGAGGGAAATAAACTCCCTCAGGCTTCTTTTCTCAGGCTGGGTTTGTCCTGTGAGGGAAAACGAGGAAAAACACAGATGAAAAACAATGAGAACGATAAAGATGGGGTTCTTTCCTTTTTTTGCATAGCCCAAATTTCTCCCCAGAAAATAATGTTTAGCTGTACGGAATGACAACAGGCCAGTCCTGAAAGGGGTTTCTTGGGATTTCCATGTGGGACCAATGAAATATCAGCCTCTTTGGCTCTGTGATGGGGTGGACTAGGTCCAGAGGCCCCCTGCTGGAGGCCTCAAGGTCCTGCCACATCCTGCCCCAGAAAAGAGCAGTGGAGAGGGTCCACTATGCGGCTTAGAGTCAGGAAAGAGGCTGCAGGGAGCAGCCAATCAGGGCCCAGCAGACTTGTATAAAAGATGCTGCAGGATCAGTATGAGTTCAGTCTCATGGCAGGGATCAGTGGAGCAAGAGGTGATCCTGGCCAGCTTTGGGAGCTGAAAGGCTGAACAGAGCAGTTGTTAGCAGGGACTGAGGAAGCAAAAAAGGTGCTCCTGTTTGGCTGCTGGGACTCAACAAAAATAAGAACTGCAGGAACATGGCCCAGGGAAATGAAGCTAGTTAAAGGGATGTAGTATGTGGTTGCTACTTAGAGGGTCCTTGGTTTGGGGTCTGGAGTAATGGGTGGGCCTGGGATCCTCTGAAACAGTCACTGAGGAAGTGGCTACTCTCAGAGAGAAGGGAGTTTACACAGGGCCAGAGAAGGGAGCATGCCTGGAACTGTGTCACTCCCTGGAAGGGGGCTGAACTGAAAATGACCCAGCTGGAGATATGGGTTTAGAAGACTAAAGAACAGGCAAAGAGCCTCCAGGGAGGAAGCCCTGGGGGTGCTGGCCCATTCCAGAACAAGAATCTTTGCATATAAGCTAGCCAGCTAGAGTACTGAGATAGGCCTTGCTGGTCAGACTGAGGATTGAGGCTGGGTAGGGCTACAGAGACTGCCAACAGAGGGGTACTGCAATGGGCCTTGTTAGCCTGTTGAAGGACTTAGCTCAAGGAGGGCTTTAGGGACATGACCAACTGAGGGTACCATGATGGGCCCTGTTGGACATACTGGCTAAGGACTGAGCCCAGGGAGGACTACAGGACATTGAGGGCATTGAGATAGGCCTGGTTGGACTGTGTACCCCAGAAAGGGTTTGTTTGTTTTCACGCATGGACTGTGTGACCCGCCTGACAAGTATAGCAGCCAGCAGGGGGCACCAGGCATGGAGGAAATTGAGGAAAAACTGCAGGTATGCACACTCTTGATCCAAGGTGCTTGTGAGAGGTGATTGCACGCTGTTACTGGCCCCCATGATGATCAAGCCTACATTCCCACCCATTGGGCCCAATTCTCCTCTCACCTTCACTGCTGTAATTCTATTGACTTCAGGGAGTTACTCTTGATTTACACTGGAGAGGGGGGTCAGAATCTGGCTCACTGGCATTAATGGGAATTTTGGTTGTGGCAAGAGGTCAAAATCCACACTTAACCCCTGTTCTTTTCTTCTCCTACTCTACCAACTACTTCAGCTGCATGGAACAGCTGAAAATCAACATCAGAATTAAGCATAGAAATATTCCCCATGTTTTAGGTATCTTCACACCCCACACATTTCACTTTTCCATGAAATTCCCTGAAATGGCTATTTACAGCATCAGTACCATATGTATCCTGATTATGCAAGAGTTTCAATTCTAGAGTTGACTTTGGCTGCAGAAGTGCCTCAGGATCACACGTCCCACTGACTTCCAGTAGCACTTGTGCTCCTAAGTCATTTATTTGCTTTGGAAAACCGCATCTGATGAAGCCACTTCCTGCTCATTTTCACTGGAAAGGGATCGGTTTCCAAGCCCAACAGGTACCAAATATTGTGTATTATTCCAGTGAAATGGGCCCTTTTTCAAATTCCTTAGAAAATGCCTCCCAGCCCACAAACTTTGAACAGCTCTCCCTTTCATTTGGATTACTTCTCACATCTCTATCTATGCAACTCCATATTTCCTCTCCCATACCTCATCCTCTCTGTTTTCTTACCATTCTCTATGTAGAGTATCACTCACAAGTGTTAGACCAAGAAGGGAGAATTTTTCTTTGATTCTGAAAACCCCTTCTCCGCCATATGATTTAATAGCTTTTCCACAAACTCGTTCATCTTTAGAGGGGGCTGAAATTCTTTGAGGGGTATTTCCCTTAAGCACCATACCTTGGGTATTCTCATTATCCTGCTGGTGAAAACTTCATGAGGTGTTAAACCATGTGATGGTGCTGTTGACCTTAGGACCATAATTATCAATGGGAGCTTCTTGTCCCAGTCCTTTCCTGAAGCTTGCACCACCTTTCTAAGTGCAGTTTCTATAGTTCTATTGGATCTTTCAACTAAACCTGCAGCCTACATGAAAACGCTGTTTAATCGACAGTGCTTGACAAAGATGTTTCGTGATCTTGCCTGTAAAATGAGATCCTTGGTCAGAATCAATCTCCCGAGACCGAATCTAGAAAATGCCTGTTCTAGCAATGCTTCTGCAGCGGCTGCTGCTGTGCAGTTCCTTCCTGGGTAAGCTTCTATCCATTTGGTAAAACCGTCCACTACGACAAAAGCATACTGATTCCCATTTCCAATACATGGCAATGGCCCAATAAAATCTATCTGCTCATGTTCCCACGGACCCATTATTTTCTGGTGCAATATTGGGCCTTTTGTAGTTCTAGGACTGGGATTCTCCTCAGCACAGTTGGGGCAGTTCTTGATGTAGTGATCCACCTCTGCAGACATAGATGGCCACCACTCTACATTCTTCAATCAGCTCACTATTTTTTCCAATCCATAGTGGCCTTGTCCATGTGCCAAGGATATCAGTTCTCTTCTCAGGCATTGGGGCACTACAAGGACGGGCAGTTCTTGAGACTCCTTTTTAATAGCAAGGGTTAACCCCTCCTTGCTGTGGAATATGTTGTATTCTCTATGTCCTTGGTTCTTCAATAAAGCCTGGACCTCTGCATCCACATCTTGCAGCTTCACCAACTCCTGATGTTCTATATTCAATTATTGTGATGGTTTTACTGCACATATCTGCACATGATTAGATGATGTCCACAATGTCTCAGATCCCAATCTGACTGCTTCTTTAGCCAACCGATCAGCTTTCTGATTCAACTGAGAGGCTTCCAAACTAATTTTTTTATGAGCCTTTACCTTGTACAAGGCAGTTCTTCCTGATCATCTTGCTGCAATCTCCCAGGCATGTGTCAAATACTTGGCGTGTGCCACTGGCTTATTGTCTGCAGTCTTCACACCTTCCAACTTCCATTGTACCATCCAATCAGCTAAAGCTCTTATTGTCCATTCTGAATCTGTTCAAATTAACACATTTTTGTCAACTCCCACTTCACTGAGCACTGCTACCACAACCACTACTTCTGCAGCTTGGGCAGATGCAGGAAGCACGGTTCCTTGTAGAGTTCTCCCCAATTGCAGATGTATTACAGCATACCCAGCTTTTAGCCTTCCGTCCACATAAAAACAGCTGCCATCCGTTGCCCATATTTTGTCTTCTGCTTCCTTAGCAGCTTCAAAGGTTCTGTCGCAACAAAGGGAGATGGTTCTCAGCTCTCATCTGTCTCTGGAAACAGGCATTCCTGGACCTCTCCTTGTAACAGCAGTGCATACGGTGCAATTGGTTGCTGCTTGGTGGCCTTCACATCTATAGATCTGTTTATAAGACCCAAAATCTACCCTGCTAGATGGGGGGTTGAGACCCGTCCCTCATTACTTTTGCCAGAAAGTACATATTTGATGGGTCTATGGGAGGTTCTCAATATCAGGGGTGACATTCCGGTTAGGTACTCCTAATGTTTAATGGCCCAAATGAGTGCTAGCACCTCCTTCTTGCATGCTGAATATCTGGACTCTACTTCTGATAGTACCTTTGAGGCATATGCTACGGGTTTTTCTCTTCCACTGAACTCTTGATATAAAACAGCTCATGCCAAACATATTAGTCCCCAGTTGCAAGATAATCAGCTTGTCGTTATGTTGATAGGCTAATGCAGGGAGCTTGGCTATCAACTCCACTTGACCCGCATCCAGATGTCTATCATCAATACCTAATGACATGCTTAAGTATGTTACTGACTGTGTCACTAATTGGGCCTTTACAGGATTGATGGTAAACCCTGCTGTCCTGATATGATGTAAAACCCCTCCCAGCATCCTGAGATTGTTTTTCTGGTTCCAGTCACTATAAAGATATCATCCACAAAGGCTATCACTTGCCCCTCGGTTTTTATTATCTCCTCCAACGTTTTCAGTACCTCTCAATGGCATATGGAGGGTGAGTTGTGGAACCTTTGGGTTAAGCACCTGAAGGTAAATTGCTTATGTCCGAACGTGAAAGCAAATTTATGCCAAGCACTTTTCTGAATGGGAATAGAAAAGAATGTGTTGGCTAGAACCAACAGCTAAACCATCTAGCCCCATCCTCAACTGAGGCCATGATTTTGTGGAATTTGGCCACTACTGGTGCTAGTTTAGGGGTCACTCTATTTAATTCCCTGAAATCAATTGTCAATCTCCGAGTCTTCTGGTCAGCTTTTGAAATTGGCCATATTGGAGAGTTACAAATACTATGTGTTTCAATAAGTACTCCCTGTTTAACAAAAGCCTCAATAGACTCTCTCAACCCTTGTTCTGCTTGTATTGGGTATTTATATTGTTTAACCCACACTGTAATTTGTTATCAGCAAGAGCTTTCTGATACTGCACCATGACATTCTGAATATTCACCTCCCAGCCAGGCATGATTAATGCCTCGGGAGCCTTAACTGCTGCTGATCCTGAATATTGTTGGGATGACGGCAGGCTCTCCTTCCTCCCTTTTAATATCGTATCTCAATACTCGGTTGGGCAGATCTACAAGTATCCCCATTTTATCTAGGGAATCGATTCCCAGAATTCCCTGACCTCCTAAATTCTGGAGTCCAAAACTGTTTACAAATCTTTTACTTCCTACCTCACAATTCACAGGTTTTATAAATGGTATTGTGTTAATTTTACCATTATACCCATCTAACTTTTTAACCCTATCTACAGGCAGT
This sequence comes from Mesoclemmys tuberculata, assembly GCA_007922155.1. Taxonomy (NCBI): domain Eukaryota; kingdom Metazoa; phylum Chordata; order Testudines; family Chelidae; genus Mesoclemmys; species Mesoclemmys tuberculata. The sequence continues at coordinate 310,672 of ML675619.1, forward strand.
AGCTTGGCGTGGTATTGACATGGTGGCCCCAGTGTCAACAAATAAAGTCTGATTAAACCCTCTGACTACTCCCTTAACTTTAACATCAACTACTGGTTTTCCCCAAGTATCATTCTGGATGCGGTCCATCACGCCGTTAGCTGGGGAGCTCGGCCTCCTCGCTGCAGACTATCTGATTCAAAATCTGCAGGTGGCTGGGCACTGTTATCTCATTCATGTCTGGCCAAGTGCTGGAGGAACTCCTCCATCTTTAGCCCATCTATGGCATCTTTACTCTCATATTTAAGAAGCTTTCTCCACAAATAATTTCTGAATTGTCTTTCTTCAGGATTGGGCAATCCATAGCCCTTCTATTGGGATAGTATTACCCAATAGACCCTTTTTGCCTTTGGCTGAAACATCACTCGTTTCTTTTCCCCAATGGCCTCAGTTCTCTGGTTCTTAATGGCAGAGGCTCTTTCCTTTTTAGGAGATTGGTATCCCATCTGCGGGACCACATCCCACTGTAGTTCATAAGCTTCCTTTATGCAGTCCTCTAATTCTGCTCTTAGCTGTCCCATAGTTGTACTTAGGGTAGCGCTTAAGCCTTGGACCAGAGCCTCTCTGAAGTCTGGGTTGTCAAACCCAATTGCCCCAGCCATCCAATACAGGGCCTTTTTCTGCATTATTTGTCTCTCTGGCCGCTCGTTGGTCTTCTGTTTCTCATTATAAAATTGCCCTATTATGTTGGCATTCTGGAAGTACAGCTTATATATACCCAGATACATTTCCAGAGGCCTGGTGACATTGCCTACCTGGATCTGTGCTGGCAAAGACCCAAAATCCTCTGAGGACATACATTCTCTTGCCAACAATACAACATCCCTGCTGCTTATACTGGGTAGGCCGCTTACCCTTGCGATCCAGTTAAGGACGTTCTCTGTATTAAGGGGACCCACTGTTTTCCCCATTACACGTGCTTGTTCAGGAGTATATTTGCGTGTCTTGGTCCTAGTCTCAGCACGTCTCGCACCTCCATAATTAACTACAGTTGTAGTTATTGGAGCCATGGGTATTGACCCTTCCTGGCTATCTGGCCAGACCTCGGGTGGTGCTGATGGGCTTACTTTACTCCTTCTAATGTCATACCACCCGCTTGAATTACTACCAGAACTCCCATCACTGTCTGAGCTGCTACTGGCACTTGACCCCTTCTTCCTCAAGGGATTCCCTCTAACAGCTGCCACTGCCCCCTGGGTTTGCTTCATCTTTTTTTTTAACTTTAGAATTTGCTGCTCACACAGTGAATGGTCAGCTGTTTTCTCCGCAGCACCCTTTACCTCTTCAAGCAACTGCCTTAGGGCCACTTGAGATTCTTTTAACTTTATAGAAAGAATTTTATTTTCCTTTTGCCGCTTTTCTAGGGCTCCGTGTAACTCTACGTTTTAGATTTCTAAACTGCCAACCTGTGACTCCTTGCTAACCACTTGAGCAGTGAGCCACTCAATTTTCTGTTCAAGTTCACTTTTTTCCTTTTCTTGTAGAGCCAGCAGGTCATTTTTCTCATTTCACTTTTTCTGCTGCTCCTCACAACAGTTGTGCAATTCTTTCGCCGCAATAAATAGGGTGTAGACCAAGGCCCTTTTTTGTGTGTTTCTTTGATGGGGCTGGCTTGGATCCCACAAAACTTTCCCATTTTGTCTTTAATTGAGTGTACGAGGATGTCCCAGTAAATAAGCCCTTTACCCATGGATTCTTGTGATGGCAATAATCACTGACACAGTACTCTAATGACTTTTTATTCACGGATAATGTCCAACCATCTTCTCCAAATCATCTGGAACTCATTCTGACAAGAATTCTCCTTCTGTCACCAATCCCACACCCCTGGTCCTACCAACTCAGCACACTGCCGAGCCCAGGGAATTTTTGCATGCCAAACTCTCCCTGTGACCACTTGACCAGACCTTCATATGAGGAACCACTTATCCCTCTTTGGCAAGGATTTTTCCGACCCTTTTCGGCACTTGCAGCCAATTAAAGCACTTCCAGCTCTCCCCTGTCACTCAACAGCCACTCTGGACCAAAGCCCAATCACCATGGCTGTCTCTCTCTGCTGTGGTGCTTACGACTATGGCTTTCCACAGCCGGTCAAGCCAGAAGAGCTTGTCACTTGAGTGCGGATCTCGCTTGGTTGCTGGTGTTGGCCAGCAGCAGTACTTCTACTGCCTTCCGTGAGCTTACTAGTTCTTCTAAGGAGCATGGATTTCCCACCTTAAACCCAGGTTCCGACCTCAGTCAGGGCGGCTCTCCTAGCTGCAGGACTTTCTCAGTCCTTGAGGGTAAAGAAGGTAGTGTCCCCACCATCCGACAACACCTCTGGTTGTCACAGGGACCTACTTCCTGGTTGTGATTACACAACTTCTGGCCATTTCTGAGGTCAATGGACCTCCTTGATCCTGTTTCAAAATTAAAACAAATCCGGGAAGACCTACCAATCCCACACAGGTGCCACCAGAGTCGCCAAATCTGTTAGACCATTTAGCTGAGGTTAGTCCTGCTTTGAGCAGGGGGTTGGACTAGATGACCTCTTGAGGTCCCTTCCACCTCTAATATTCTATGATTCTATAAGGGGAAATTTTACATTGGCTCTGAAAACCCTTTCTCTGGTGGTGTGAGTTTGGAACCCCACCCGTTTCTGTCACCAGGGTGGAATAAGGGGTTGATCCCAAAAGATTTAACAATGAGATTTATTGAAAATCCTCTAAGATCAAACAAAGAAATAAATATGCAAACAGGATCCATAAGGGACATAAGCCTGAATTAACTAAGAGTAACATTGCAATTTGTCTTCATCCTCCAAGACGCTGGAACCTGTCAGGACTGAAGGCACCCCAGACGTGTTGTCCTCCACGAGTTCAATGATCTCGGCATTCTTTCCTCTTCTTAGGTCCTTTGTCATCTCCGGAACAACAAATTTAACGTGTGCACATACAACAGTCACTCAGATGGACAGCAGCAGGCCTTGGGGTTGCTGTTTCTTATATATATGCTCTTTCCAGTTAGATCCAACCAATCAGATAACAGGGATTTTCCCGCTCTAGATGCCTTTGCACATGACTCCAAGCAGCACACTTGTCACTACCTCTGCAGGTTTCCCACCTTTCTAGCTGTTACTAGGCAAAATAAAGCTCTTGACATCCTGCCAGGCAACCTAAGATGTTCACCCTGGGCATCAACACATTAGTCCGTACAGCTTTTAAAATACAATAAGTAATTAACCCAGACATTCAATTTTTTAAAACTTTTAGCTTATACAAGTTGCTCTATCTGGTACAGACTTGTAGCTGCTTGCAGGGTGGGAAGTCTGACTACAGCTTGTGCTGCACTCAGGAAGTGCATGCTTGTCTGCAAAAGAAGAAATGCAAACATCCCATTCAATCAAACCAGTGGGGTATCCACCACATAAATGTCCTCCCCCCCATTACAGAATATTCCCATCTCATAAACACCTACAAGAATGGAACTTGAGGCCTCCTTGAGAAAGGGATTTCCTTCTGCAAGTCCTGGAAATGGAAAGACAGAAGAGGGTGTCATTTTTTTAACAGCAATTTCTCTCCAACAAAGACCCACTGTGGTAGATTCTAAACACATGGAACCCCCACCTTGCATGACACAATCCAACCAGAGAGCCCCAGTTCACCTAGCTCGGTTGCTTTACAGTTACTTTATTCAGATTTCTCATCATCGGAAAAATTTTAAAAAATAGATACAATATATATATATCCTCCCCCCTAAAACACACCTTTCCTTGAACGTATGTGCTCCACATAGAAGAGGAGGTGGTTTGTTCTTGGTTTCCATCTGCATCACCTGAAGCTTTAAGCCTGGAAATGGGAAACAGTTTCAATTATTAACATAAGTGATATCCCAGGACCTGCAGAAATGACCTTGTGATGGCATTAAAAGCCATCACATTCTTAGACAGGCATCTGATGAAGTGGGTTGCAGCCCACGAAAGCTCATGCCTGCAGAAATTAAATTTGTTAGTCTTTAAAGTGCTACAGGACTCTCGTTATTCTTAGCCGTTATTCTTAGTATGGTGACCACTGGCAGCTCCAGTTTTATGGGACTACAGTGGCATCTAGTGGTCAGGTTTGGAACTGCAAAACAAACGTTAGGGGGCTGTAAAAACAATGACATTTCCAAAGGTACTGTGGGGCAGTTATAGAGCTCCTGACTCTCCACAGTTACCAGGAACATAGCCCCTGGCCAGAGCTGTACCTTTGGCCTGGATGCCCTTTCATCAGGACGGAGGGCAACTGAGCCACGTTTGAGGGGTGCTGCAATGAGGGTCCCCACATGGGGGGGAAAAGGGTACACTTTACTGATGCCTGGAGGACCTGGGGAGCTGCAACGCCCATTTTCATGAGGAAAAAATTGAGGCTAAATTGTAGATCATGCCTGAGGATATTTATAGAACTTATTTCCCTGTATCTATGTATCTATTGTCCAGACCTTGTGAGATTTGCTGGAGCCAATCAGAAGCCGTGTTAGAGCCGTCTCAGGCAACATTCTGAACAGTAAAAACAATGAGAATCCTGTAGCACTTTAAAGACTAACAAATTTCTGCAGGCATAAGCATGAAAGCTTATGACTGCAGAAACTTGTTAGTCTTTAAAGTGCTACAGGACTCTCGTTGTTTTCGCTGTATACAGACTAACACGGCTCCCCCTCTGGGACTTTTCATTCTGAACAGTGAGTTGTGGGTCTGCTGGCCCAGCCCAGGCCCTTCTCTCGAATAGAGAGCATGTGCTTGTGCAGTTAAACTAGGACTTGCCGTTTGACATTTGCTTGACATTCCGCTCAGTCCTAAAATATGCGACACTAGAGCCTGGGGAACTGGAAGAAGCTTCTAAATGTCTCCCTCACAAGTATCCTACAGATCTTTCTGGGAATTTTCCTTGTGAAATGTTGCACCTGGAAAAAATCTTCAAGTCTACTTTTGGAAAAGAATATGAACTACCCCCACTTATCTCATTAAATGAGGTTTACAAAAAGCAACTGCAACTAATTTCCAGTGAAGTGTGCATAGCCCTATGGATTTTTTGCACACTGCCAGTGACTGTGGCAGAAGCTGAAAGAAGTTCCAGCAAGCTAGCACTCATCAAAAACTGCAGGCGTTCTACAATGGGGCAAGAACAGTTAAGCCACCTAGCTATTTTGTCTGTTGAATGTGAACGAAATTGACTTTGGGCAGCTAATTCATGATTTTGCAATGAAAAAGGCCAGAAAAATAAAGCTTTAAAGTTAATTGGGCTAATTATAAAATGTTTGCAGTCACATTGATCCATTAGAATAAAAAAAATCAAGACACTGACAGGATATAATACCTTTATAATAACCAAAAAGTTACAAAATAGTCAGCAAACTTGAAGGACTCTCAGGCTGGGTGTTATGTTAAACAAAGCAGGGGCATTTTTCAGAAACGTAGAATATGTAAGAGTAATTTTAGAATTCAAACTTTTTTCATGGCTCATGAGATTGTATGTATGGGATAAGGGATTGTGGTATGTGTGTGGGAGGCGACCCATGTTACAAGTTTGTAGTGGGCCCGAAAAAATTATTCTCCGGCCCTGGCTGCAATCATGAGTGCCTACTTGGCCACCCCACCTTTGCAGTCCTTCCAGTGCTCATGTGCATCGGGCATCCCCAGCCCCTGGGGAGAGGTGTCGTGGGGGACGCTGGGAACCCTCCAGTTCCCAGGAGAGTGGGAAGATTGGAGCCAGGCTTTGGTGCTACCTGTGGGAGTGGAGATGAAAGAGGAGGATGCTAGTCTGGGTTCCCAGAATTACCTGGCCCCTTGTAGGGATGGGGCTCTTCAGCCTTTCTGGCTCCCTGGAAAAAAGCTCAGGACTGTGTGTGGGACAAGGAGACCACAGGGCTGGGTGCACTGGGAGAGCTTGTAGCAGAGGCCAGACAGGGGGAAGAATGCAGAGCTGGTGCTGGGCAGTGGAGGGAGAGCTCTGAGTCCTTTTGTTAGTAAAATTCTGGTTGTGACCCTGTCCACCATTAAAATCATTGATCTGATGCCTTTAGCTCAGGATTCATAACTGCACAATGAGCTCTTACAGATTCCCACTGTGCTGTGGGCAGGAGTCTGACACACCAAAGGGCAGCACGGCCACAGACCTAGCTTGCACCAGTTTCCCTCCCCCAGCGTGTGAGGAAGCCCTGGCCCCGACTCTGGTGTCAGAGACAATTTATCGAAGGACAGAAACTCTAGAAAAGAGTCTTTTAAATTCCTGAGGGAGTTACTGGTTTGTACCAGGTCTGCTGCCAGGCCCCAGGGCACAGACAAAGATCAAAACGGCAGAGTAAAGAGCCATGGAGAAGAGTCAACTGCAGACGCAACCAACCCTCCACAAATGAGAGAGAGAAACGGGGTTAAACTGCTGCAGGACAGCATGTGTTGGTTAGAGGTGGCATGGACATGGAAAGGGTTCTGTGATGTCATAGGTGCAAATGCTAACCAGTTTTATATACAGAACTCAGCCACTTTCTTAGTATTGTCTCTTTCTGGAGTGTAGCAGGGGGAGAATGCAGGTGCCCATGAGAGGGTTTGAGCATGTGTGGGGTGGGTTGGGGCCTCTTGGATTTTGGAGATAGCATGAGATCGGGTGGTCGGGAGTAATGTCACAAAGGGATGGGCCTGCTTTAACTTAAATTAGTTAACTGGCTTTGGCCGGAACCATCATCCAGATGTCAGGCCTCTCGTTTACCATCTCCTCACAGAGGTGATGGATAGGCCACGGCTACTGAGCTGTCTGTCATCCCAGAGGAGTTCCCTCAGAGCAGAGCGAAGCACGCTGGTGATCCGGTGTACAGTGTAGGAAGCTGGCCCTGCTACTGTCCTTGCTTTGCCTGTTCTGGAGTTAAAGAGAAGCCATTGGTGGCGCAGGCTGTCAATCTGGCAGCTTTTACTGGTGCTATGTTAAAAAAAACCTCTTGGAAAAAGAACCTCTTGGAGGTATAGATTTTTGATCTATTCTAGGAAGAGAAGAGATACTGAAGCAAGGACCAAGAGACACTGGTTCCACAGGCACACAGCACACAGACCTCAGTAGTAGTTTGTTCATTTTGCTTTTAATACAGTAGGGACTGAACCAAAACCATGGAAGCAAATTCCCTGCTGCACTGGGGGAGTCAGGATCCAAATCTGAACTCTGCCGGTCAGGTCTTTCCTAGATTCTGAAAGAAATCCCACTCAAAGAAAGAAACCAAGGCAAGGAAGAGACCCTGGAGCTCCCAGCACATCTTGAGAGAACTATTTTCTCCAGCTCTCTCTCCTTATTTCTTACTTCCTTGCTTCCAGCAGATGGATCAAGCCTGAATGTGACCCCTTGATGGCTTTGCTCTCTTCTTCACATTATTTTGACTCTCTTGGGTTACAGCCCAGTTCCATCGTGTTGCACCTCAATCCAGGTTTCCCCTTGAGAAGATGGGTGCAGATCGGAAGAGAGAAAGTGAAGGGGAACAGAAATAAGCTTTGCAGGAAAGGGAGGCCGAAGCTGGGAAGTTCTTCCTCTACCAGCAGGAATTCAGGGCCCAGAGGGCTTTAGCGGGAATCCTCCTTCTTGACATCTGCAGACCGAAAGGATAAGAATATCCATGATGCTGGATGAATTTAAAGGGCTCAGGGAATGAGATACTTTGTCTTTACTAATATCCATGTGGTCAGTTCCAGTTCTGGGCTAAATTGGGATGGTGTGGGACTGCATGGCTAACGTGGATGGGGAATGGGATACAGAGTCTTTCATCTCTAGGTGGCATGTTCAGATCCAGCCCATTCACCAGGTACCAGGGGTTGGATACAGATCCCTTAACCTCTCCATCACTGGTTGAAATTCAGTCCTACATCAGAGAAGACTGAATGGCTCAGGGGCCTTCAGGGATAAGATGTGGCGCTTTTCACCTCTAGGGTACAGCTCACATGGGGAAACCAAGCAGCAGGAGGTGCAGTGATGTGTCCAATGTCACACAACAGGTCAGTGGCAGAGCAAGGAATAGTACACATCTGTTCTGCTTCCAGTCCCCTGCTCTAACCACTCAATATGCTGCCCAACAAGGGTGTATCCATGGCACACCTACCTGAGCTGCAGGGCGCGTTGTATTCTGTAATCGCACTGTCATCTGTAGTAGGGAGAAGAATTTGCTGTGAATTGCAGAACTGCACAAGACCCTGAGTTTGCTTCCCTTCAGCAATCCCTAGTGACTTCAGTTCCCAGCCACATTCTTTTCAGTGCCTAGATGGCAGGACAAGAATCTTCCCAACATCCCTTGGGAAAGGAGAGTAACCAATGGCCACTGGAGTGACTACACTACTCATGAGAGACATAAAATTGAATTCTGCCTGATGATTGGTCAGGCAGGGTTAAAAGCCGATTTAAATATATAGCTGGGGTAAAGTCCCATTCCTATCTCATTAAACAAGAACCTAATATTGCCAGGAGACCAGGAGGCTGGAAGTGACCGAGAAGATTAACAAGGAAGCCCAGTTTTTACACAGACCTGGGTTAAGAGCTAGAGTGGGTCACAACTGCATCAAATGCAGATTTGTCCCATCACAAAACCAACACGGTGGCAGCCTACCTCAGCTCAAGAGAGGAACAGGACATAATCTAGACGTTATGCAAGACAAGTCTGAGAGGTAGTATGTGGGGGACCCAGGAATGGAATCACAGGGGGGCTGCAGGAGAGGATGAGGGGAAGTGGCAGAGCTGCATGTGGGGGGAGAGGAGGGGATGGTGACGATCAATGAGATCTTACCTGGCTGATAATAATCATAGACCGTTACTGTTGCGGGCTTCAGGTTCTGCACTTCAATCTCTTGTTCCAGTGAGAAGGCGAAGCTAAGCGAAGATTTATCCAGCTAGGGAAGGACAGAGAAGGGAATGGGGAAGATTATGATCGCGCTCACCCCAATCACAACTGTATCCTCACCTAGAGATTCCCCGTCTCCTCAGTGTCCGGTCTCACATTCACCCTCCCCTGCTCACCCTTAACGCCAGCTGTATCCACCCACCCTCTACACCCTGGGTGTCTCCCATGCACCCGCCTGCTCCGCATTGAACCGACAGAGCCGTGCACTGCACTCACCTCCTCCAGGTAGATGGTGATCTTGTCGGGACGGACCTCCGTCTTCTTCACCAGGGGCATCTTCTCCAGCTGCCAGGGAGCAGGAGAGATGTGCGCAGTTTAGCATCAGCTCATTGGGCTTCACTGTGAACTCCCACACACCAGTGTGCATGAGGTGTTACACCCATGTAGAACTGCTGTCCGTGACATCACAGCCAGGCCCAATGAGTCTCATGGTCCTGGGCTATGGATGGTGTCACACTTCAGAGCCCCACCTGGCCTCCCATGACTGTATTTCACACAGCCCCTTGCTCCGTTAGATAAACAAATTCTGTCTCCTGGGTAGGGGGAGGGCAGCAAGTTTTCCAGCACACAAGAGTTAAAATGGGGCCTCCCTGATTACGACAGCACTGGGTTTGCAGAGAGAACATAGGAGATGAGGTAGCAATCTTTGTGAGGCTTGGAACAACTACCCCCCTAAACAAATGCAGCCACGCTCGATCTCTTCAGCAGGAACACACAACAGAGCTTGCTGGCTTCCTCCTGGTATACTCTGACATGTCACATAGTCACTCCCTTGGACTCCGTGTTGCCTTATGATACGCCCTAGACTGTGACATGTCGTGCTGCAACTCCTTTAGACTCAACGTTGTGATGTAACTGAGAATATCGGCACTCACTGCATTCAGTGGGGTCTCAATACACGGTATGTATCATGGGTGGAAATTTCTCCACAAACAGTCCTGGAAGGTTGATGGTTTCTGTGACAGGTACACTCACCCCACACTGGTTGGGGAAGGGTTAACTCCACATTGTGGGCTGAGGGAGCCATGCTCCCTCAACTCTACTGGGCCTGTTCATAGTGCTCTAGTATCAAGGGAGCAGCTCAGCTCACTTGGGGCTGACACTGAGGAGGAAGGACCTGTAATGGAGGTTCCAGCCCAGGAACCACAGGAGCGTCAGGTCATGGGAGCTGGAGACGGCAGGACTCTGTCGACCACCCTGGAGACAGCAGACACGCCATGGAGCCTGGAGCTGCATGGTGCTATGCTCACAGAGGGATCTGGAGACCATGACGACGCCAGGACGCAGCTTCAGAAATCAGAGAAGGAAGGAGCCCGGGAGCGTCTTGGCTGGGTCCCTGCTGACCCAGTAGTTCCGCTTCTGTCAGGGATTCTGTGGAATAGGGAGGGGACGGATCCCCCTACCCTGGGCGCCGCCCACTCTTAGGCAGCAGCCTACCCTGCCTGGCCATGAGGCCAAATGACCCTATGGATCAGGGCCACAATACTCACTCTGGCCGCTAGGCCTTAAGACCCCATGGCTAAGGGTAAGTCCACTGACTCTGGTCCCAAGGCCTTACCATCCAGTGGTTAAGGGTGAGCCCACTGACTCAGGTGGTTAGGCTACACTACCTTGCACTGGGTCTGGCCAGGGAGATTTAAGCACAGGCCAAGAATGCCCTGCCTCCTCACCAAAAGGGGGTGGGGTACACTCACCACAACCCTGAGCCATGCATGGAACATAGGGTCCCTGTTTGATCAGGGAAGGACAGGTGGGCTGGGGACATCTCACCTCCTTCACGGACTTCTTCACGGGGATGAACCCTGAGAGCATCAACACCTCTATGACGGCCATGTTGCTGGTCTCACGATCTCCGACGTAGCTGAAGGAAGATGGGAAAGAAGGTGCAATGAGGGTGCAGCAGTCCTTGGAGTGGGTGATGAATACCCTCTAGGTCCCAGTTCCAGAAAAGGGGAGTCTGGTTACAGAGTAAAAATGGGATCCCTGCACCAGACACTGGCTGTTTCCACCCAGACGTAGCAACTGTATTGTCCCCTCCAGCCAGTGGAAGAGAGCAAGAAGAGAAGAGAAACCCCTCCCTCCTACTCTCTATTCTACCTGGTTAGCATGGGATAGGATGTATTCATCTTGAAGTAACACTATCAGTCAGGGTTCATGTTTCGCTTTCCCCCGTCTCAGTCTCCATTTCTCAGGGACGGGATCACTGAGCAAGAGGTGATAAGTGATCTTAGGCTCCATAGCGGGTGACAGGCCTGGTCCCCAGCCCCTCTTCTCTTGCCATCTGGCCTCAGCAGGAATAAATATTGATGCTGTTTGAGGTCAGGGCATCCAATAGTCCCGGGAGCATGGGAAATACAAACCAGGATACTCCCTGTCCAGCGGACTGGGGGGCGGGGAACTGGACAAATTGCCCCCTTCTCCTGAGTAAAAGGAAATCTCCACCCGCTGTCCCTCTTGTTCCCGCCTCACCCCCAGTTCTGGACACACTACAAGGACTGGTGTTGCATGGGAGAAGATGGGAAGAGGAGAATATCAGACACTGCATCTCAGTCGCTACTGCCAGACAGCTCCACTGGGTAGTGTTTCAGGGGTTGCCAGTGGGCTGGCACTGGCCCTGTAGCAGAGAAGGGAGCTGGAGAAAAGATCCTCAGGAAGAAGCGCAGACAGGGATCCCAGACCTGACTTCCACATGGACGTCAAAGCGTTTCCTGGCAGCATGGGTGCACTCCTCAGGTGCTGTCTTCACATTCAGGACAAAGGTCGCTGCGCTCTTCGGGGGCGGGACATTATAGCGCAGAGTTGTCTGGGGGAGAGAAGAATTTGTTTATGTAGTGTCCCAGGGGCTTGCTACATAAACAGACCCACCTACACCGCAGGCTTGTCACCAGCTGGTAACTTGCCTAACCCCATGCAAGCTTTGTGTCCATACACAATCTGGAGCCAAATACTTCCCTGGCATAAGTCCTTTCACTTCAAGAGTTACACCGGGGATAAATCTGACCCTATGGTTCCTCGCAGTGGGAGTGGTACCCTGTTCTGAAGCTGCTTATGAGCCTGGCTGTAGCACAGCTGTCAGATGGTAACCAGGTTCTAAGGTAATAGACTGGGCTAACTGTGTTAGTTTCCCAGGTGTTGATATAGCTGTGTTGGCTCGAGGATATTAGAGAGCCAAGGTGGGTAAGATAAAATCTTTTATTGGACCAACTTCTGTTGATGAGAGAGACAAGATCTGAGGCTTATGTAGAGCTCTTCTTCCGGTCTGGGAAACATACTCTGGCCTGGGCTACACTAGGAAATTAGGCTGGTATAACTAGGTCACTCATGGGTGTGAAAAATCCATACCCCTGAGCGATGTAGGGAAACCAATCTAACCCCTGGTGTAGATGGTGCTGTGTCTATGGGAAAATTCTCCTGTTGGCATAGGTCCTGCATCTCGGGGACAAGAAGCACCTATGTTGATGGGAGAACATTTCCTGTATGCATAAGTAGCATCTTTGCTGATGCACTACAGCAGTGCAGCTGTAGCACTGTAAGTGTAGACAAGCCCCTGGAGTGTCAGCTAAATACAAGGAGGAACAGATGCAAAGCGTAAGTAGTTAACACATATTTCAAGGGACCATTCAAGGTGAAGCAGAGTAAACACCTCTGCAGTCACAGGGGGAAAGTGGGGGGAGAAAAGATGGGAGGGGGGGAGATTAGTAGGTTACAGATTGTCAAAATCAGCCATAAATCCAGTTTGATTTTTAGCGTCTAGCAAAGTTATGAATTTAACCTTCCAGGCTCATCTTCTGGAAGTTTTGTAGTGGTTTCCTTTGAGGACAAGGACTGAGATGTCATATATGGAGTGATCGCTTTGTGGAAAGTGACCACTCACAGGCAACAGGGTGTTTTTGTCTTTTATCATTTTTCTGTGTGAGTTCATTCAAGGGTGTAGCGATTGCCTGGTTTCACCCATAGTTGTTATTGGGGGAATTTAGTGCACTGGATGAGGTACACCATGTGTTGTGATAGCCATGTGTAGAACCAATGAGCCTTGAAAGGGGTGCTGTGCGGGGCGCTACACAACAGAAGATATTACCTCACCCCCCTCGTCTATCAGTGTATCAGGTTTAGACAGCTCTCCTCCACTACCCATCTCTGTGTGAGCTGACATCTCAAAGGGCCATGCATCATGGAAAAGGTACCCACAGTCCTCAGCCCCAGCAACCGTGGCAGTGACTACTGGGAATTGATGCAGGAGCCACTGTATGAAACCGTATGGCCTGTGCTCTGCAAGAGGTTTATCAGAGCTGCATAGAATCTATGAACAAAGAACTGCTCCTATTCTCCCAGAATGCACCACTGCCCAGCACGGTAGCTGTGGAGGGGTCAGCAGGGCTGACACATGCATCCGCAGGGAATTGCTGCTGTGTGGATGCATTAAAGCCTTGTTCGCTGTAACTACATCTAGTGAGCATGCCAAAGCCTGCTGAGGCTCAACCTTTAGTGTACACGGGTCAAAGGCAGATGCAGACACAGAATAAACAGAGATTCACAGAGTGTTCAGGCCAAGTCTTGTTCCCCTGGGTGTCAGTGACAAAACTCCAGTTGACTCCAATGGTCATTACTTACCTGCACATACACACAGCCGTTCCCGACTGCCTGCACTGTGTACTGCCCCGGGACATGATGGAGAGATGCCTGCTGCAGCACCAGCTGGTTCTTCTTATCCACGTGGAATTCCTGCTGGGAACCCTCCTTGGATCTCACTGTTACCTTTACCCCTCCTGCCTCGTGGTACGTCAGGGCTGCATATCTGGCCAAGGCTTGTAGGCACACCACCGTGTCCTGGGGAAAGAGAGACAGTCACCTCGTTATTGCTTCTTTGCAATCAAGAGTCAACATTTTGGAGTGATGGGATTTACGCGCTGTGGGGCACTAGCCCTGGAGCATGAGAAGATTAAGATCTGCACCCTTTTCAGCACCAGTATTAAGACTCCCACTCCCAGCTGCCACACAAGCAAGATTTACATCATCCAAGCCACAAGCTGCCAAATTCATACCCCGAGCTCTCATCTTCAGTGTGAGCCTCAGCATGGGTCCCCAGTATGAGGATAGACACTCCAATCCTCCAAGCACTGCAGGTTTATTGTACCTCCTCCCCCACTTTTAGGGCTTCATTCTCAGATTAGGCTCATGGCCCCTGATTCCACAAGTATGCAGTGTCTCTCTCTCTCCCTCCATTTCTGAGGGAGCTGGGTGGTACCTGAGTGGAGGCAAAGCCCCCGTAAGGGTTCTGTTGATTGGTGAGCAAGCGCACAATCTGGGAGGCAGCTGCGATTTCTTCAGCTGACACCTCTGGTATGGAAATGTGAGCCAGGAGGATGTAGGCCATTGTCTCAATTGTTGATGAAGACTCTTTCTTCAGCTTCTCAAGGAAGTCCTCAACGTCTGCCAGGGACAGGTCCTCTTCTGAGGGGGAAAGAAAACAGTGGAGGAGAACATACTTCTGACAGAACACATATCCCAGGTCCCACCCACTTCACCTGCCAGGGTTACCTGTCTCTGTCTGGGGCACTTCCTAGTGCAGTGACTATAGTTCCTCCTGAACCTCTTTTTATTACATTGCACACTACTGGGCATGGTTTCACGTCTCCCTTGAGTGCGCCAATCCCTTCATTTCCAAGGACACTCAGGTAGCTGCTGTGGCCCCAAATCCAGATGACAGTGGCCTTTGAACAGAGGCTTGTTTGTATTTAAAGTGCAGTTCTCCTCTGAACAGTGCCTACATGCAAATGGCCCCTTCTCACCCAGGAGCTCTGCTCCTTGTGCGTGTCCAGAGACGTGCCCACTGACTTCAGTAGTAACAATCAGTAGTTCTTCACCCCCATCAGCCCTGCAGAGCCAGCACGGCTCAGACAGAGAGAGAGGGTTCCAGTCCTTCTGCACTCATGGAATTGTTGACTCAGGTCCAATCCCACCAGAGCAAACCCGCAGAAGACTAGGGAGCTGCCCTGGTGTCAGTGAGGGCAGAGTTTATCTCACTTGATCTTCATAGCAGATGCTGATGTGGGAGAAGGAATGAGCCCAGCTTTACTCTGTGCTGAGCTCACTACGACAGGCTAGAAAACATAGCTACAAAGGGAAGCAGCTGGTAGCTGTCTGGGCCACAGTGTGGGCTCAGAGCATGTCTACTCAGCAAATAAACACATGCCGCGCACCTGGGTCAGCTGACTTGCGCTCACAGGGCTCGGACTGCAGGGCAGTAAATCTGTGGTGTAGATGTTTGGGGGGTCCCAGAGCCCTGGCTCCAAACCAAGCTGGAATGTCTATACCACAATTTTACAGTCCAACAACCTGGGCCCTGCAAGCTCAAGAGAGCTGACCAGGGCCAGCCACAGGTGTTTAATTGCTGTGTAGATGGACTCCCAGTTACACTCATGTAATCCTTATAGAGCTCAGAGACACCATGGACTTACACCAGGGTAACCGAGCACTGAGGCTGGTCCTTTGTTTGCTCCTTTGGCTGCTTCATGTCTCTCCTCAAAGTTCAGGATCAAGCTAGTCTGACTGTTCTCCCCCAAAGACAGTCCTCCTCCAGGAAGAGGCTGGCTGTTTGATAGAAAAGCCAGGAAGCCTAATTCCCTCTTGCTAGCTCTCCGCTCACTTCTAAGACTTGCTTCAAGAACTTCATGTGGGTAAGGTAAGAAGATACGGAATCTGGTGACACCTGTATCTGGACATCATTAACTGGAGGGTCTTTGGGGTCAGTAACTCCACTAGCATCTCAGCCAAGCCATAGAATTTGATTTTAAACTCAGAGAACCCACCAGAGATGTTAATTAGCCAGTAGGTCCATATAGCACCACATCCCCAATGTGATTTCCCCAGCGTGGCCTATGCTCACGCTGAGATGACAGAACCCTAAGGAGCTGACCCTGCAATGTGCAGAGTAACCTGGCTACCATTAAAGTTGATGGAAGTTCTATGGTCCTAAGGACCCATCTCTACCTTCTAATCCTGAACTTTTCATTCAGGCAAAGCTCCCACTGGCTTCACTGAGAATTTGCCTGAGCAAAGACTAAGTAAAAACCAAGTAAAGGCAATAAGGTTTGGCCCTTGACTCTAGGTACTTTAATTTGCTTAATTATATTTATATGGGATATTTACCATGGCAACCAATACTGTTCTTGCAGGGGTGATTTGTGACTAGTTACTTCCAAGGTGACACAAGCAGAAGAGTCTTTCCAAGAAGTAGCAGAAAAAAATTTTTTTTGGAGCCAATAAAAGTTCATCTGACCCAGTTTATCTCTGAGGTCTTTCAATAAGAGGCTTTGGCTTCAATTCCTTGGGTGCCAATTGTAATGACAGTAATTAAGCAAACCAAATGTAAAATCAAGGGAGGAAGAGAAAAAAGATTGTTTCAGGACTCTCAAATATAGTCTAAGGTCTCTAAAAACTACCCAGGGTATGGGTGAGAGCACTAAAATGCTTGGCTACAACAGGCAGAATGCACAGCCAGAGAGCTACGATTTTCTCCTCTCACACCTATGTTAATCTGGTGTAACTTCATTGTTCTTATTGGCGATACTCCCAATTTACTTCAGTACAAATGAGAACTGAATGTGGCCCTAGCTCTTTAATTATATGGTGTATATTTACAGTGTGCCACATCCTCTGGTCTTTATTCAGTTCTTACTCAGGGCAGGATATTCAGAAGCGCCTAATTAGGAACACAAATCTAAGTGAAATTCTCCAGCTGTTAGTCCTCACTCAGGCAAAACTCCCTCTGATTTCACTTCAACAGGGGGTTGCCTGACTAATAGCAGAACAAACTGAATAAGGACTTCGGGATTTGGCCCACTGACATCAAAGGGAAGTTGCCAGTGCTCTGAATTTGTCAGGATCAAGTGTTAACAACAGCCAGAGTCGTCTTCTTTGGGAACAAGTAGCTACTAAAAGAAGCCACCATACCAGTTTTGGCAATCTGTTCGTCTAACTGCTCCAGGAGTGGCTGCCTTGTCTCCATGTCCTTGGCCAGGGTGAAAACATAAGCCATCAAGGCCTGGGCATAGGTGCTGTTCACACTGTGTGATGCCTTCTTGAGGCAGAGTAAAGCGTCATCCACCATGGTGCCCTTAGAAAAAAACATGAAGGTCGTTAGGCCACTTATAGCTTGCAGGAACTGTTCTCAATCCCCCAGTAATTCTAATACATCCAAGGAACATGTCCTGGAAGGATCTCCCTTCATGCCTCTGGACAGAGCTTGGAAACAACTGAAGTAGAGTATGTCTCCATTGGAGTTGGAGGTGTAATTTCCTATTTGAGTAGACATGCCCACATTAGCTCTGATTGAGCTAGCACACCAAAAATAACAGGGTAGCCACAGTGGTGCCCAGATCCGTACTTTGGGTTTCAGACAGGATCACACATGGAGCATATGTAGCACGCTGCCCATATCGCTACGGCAACACTTCTATTTTAGCGCGCTAGCTTGATCAGAGCCAGCCAGGTATGTCTGCTTGAGCTGGGACTCACTCCCCCAGCTCCACTATAGACACAGTGGACAAAGAATCATGTGGGTTTTCCATAAGAAGCGCTGCACGCTGACAGGACCCTGGCCGTGTGTAGTGACTTCTGTGGAGACTTTAGGCCAGGTGGTTGTATCCAGGAATCCTCCTGGAACAAAATATTCCAACTTGTATGCCTAAGGCCCGGTCTACACTTACCTTGGCAATTCGGCGGCAGTCGACGGGGGATACGCAAGTGACATAAATCACTTGCGTATCTCCCGTCGACTTTGCAGTGTCACCTCTGCGCGGCGTCCACACTGCGCTGCGCCGACGGGAACAGCGCTCCCTTGAACGCAGCGCTACGCCACTTACCGGGGTGGTTTTCCTGCATCGCTTCTTGGATCGACTGAGCGGGTCTATACAGACTGCTCAGTCGATCCAGAGCAATCGATGTGATGGCGGCAAATTTGCCGCCATCAGTGTAGATGCAGTCAAGATGACGCTCCTAAATAGAAATGGGAGTCAATGGGAGCGATGGAAGTACTGAGCCTTTTTTTATTAAGAACCCTAACTTTCAGCGCCCAGGTTTGAAAACTCTGTTGGCTGGCTCTTTAACACTGAGACACAGGATCAGATTGTCAAGC
Organism: Mesoclemmys tuberculata; assembly: GCA_007922155.1. Taxonomy (NCBI): domain Eukaryota; kingdom Metazoa; phylum Chordata; order Testudines; family Chelidae; genus Mesoclemmys; species Mesoclemmys tuberculata. The sequence continues at coordinate 328,730 of ML675619.1, forward strand.
CAGCCTTAACTGGGTTTCTGCAGTGTGTGCAGTGTGTCTGCAGTTTTGCAGGCACAGTTGAAGCAAATTTGGGTATCTAAGCCCACAAAACCCGTAGTTAGATGTTTAAATAATAGCCTAAAGGGCACTCATGCATAATGGTCGGTGCACAACTACACCTATGATTATTTACACCACAATTTACAGGTCCAAATATGAAGACCAGGGCTTGACAATCTGGCTTCCGGGGTATTAATTCCAGGCTCCCAGTAATGTAGAACACTAACAGCTCCCTTATTTAATTAAGATATTTCCCCAGCAAGCTTGGCTCAGATAGCACATCTTGCATTGGGTAAGTGGATGCTATTTGTATGTTATTTCCCAAGGGACTTTGATTCACACAGTGTCTGGTTTCCACTGAGGACCCTGTTATTTATTAGGGATGGGAAATTTCTTATGGCTAAAGCACAGGTCTGTGCGACAGGGCTACTGGGCTCTGTTCCTGGCTCTGCCACTGACTTTTTGTACAATCTTGGGCAAGTGATGTCCCTTCTCTCTTTGCCAGATTCCCATCTATAAAAAAACAGCTTGTACTTGCCTGCTACAGAGGAGGATTCTGAGGCGTGATTCACAAGTGTAACATGCTTTGAGATGTGCAATTTGTTATCACTATAAGCTGATATATCGGTCAAGTGACGCAGGCAAAAGAAGATCAAATTATCGTGGTCTCCCGATCACTGGGTGACAGTCAGCAGCTTGGCAGGGGGAGGGGAATGAGAACCTGGGACTTCTAATTTCACACTAAATTCACCAAGCAGGTGATTGGTAGATTCTTCCCCAACGAGATGTTCTTCACTTCTGAATAACCAGCCTTTCGTTTTCTATGTGCTGGTGGTATACAAAAGCAGAAAGGAAGTGGCAGTGGATTTCCCAAACTCAGGTTGACCATTCCCTGCATCCTAGGGCTGTGGAAGGAGGATGAGCGAGGGGTTCCCCCAAACCCTGTGAAAGTTCAGGGGCTACTCACATTCTTCTCCAAGTGGAGCTCCAGCAGCGCGGCAGTGATGTAAGCTGTCAGCGAGATCTCATCATCCACTCCACCCTGCGGGATGCACAGAGAGGCAGGAGAAAGAGGTGAAATACGAGCAGGGAGGGAATATATAACCTCCTGGCCATGTGGCAAGAGCTTCCAGACACCCCTCAGTAAGAGACCGTGAAAACTCTGTCAGATTAACGGTGGAGCACAGGGAGCACTGAGAAGCCACCTGCACTGTGGCCTAATTTTCATGCTCTGCAAATTGGGCTGGGGAAATCCTTAGCCAGAGAGATTCATGGGACAGGGTGCAGAGGCCCTGTCTTAATACTAGGTCTTGATCTTACTGTGTCATGACCCCTTTGGATTTTTTTGGCCTCTGGGATCCCAGAAAGGATTTTGCTCCACAGATTCAGACGATGCTCCATCCAGTGCAGCTTGGAGATTTGCAAGGCTCATAAACAATAGAACTGAGTCTTAAACCTTCGGTCTCCATCTAACTTAGCCTCCTCAGCTCACTCTCTTGGGAAGCAGATCAGAAAGGATTTCCTCCTCTATATGTGCCTGGGGCTGTCTATGCCACCAAGGATGGGTAAAAAAACAAGCCAAAGTTCCGTAGAGGGATTTGATGGAGTTGGCCTGATTCTTTCCCACTGGCAATACAAGGCAGGCTGCAGCAATAACTCCTTGTAATGCCTCGCTGATCAGGACTACTTTGCCTTTATCACAGGATATCTCCCCAGCCAATAGTCGAGTGAAATCTTATTTGTTCCATTTGGCCGACTAGGTGTTGGAACAGAGCAATGGAGGTTTCTGAGACGAGTGGTCCTCTGGCGGAAACCAGAAGATACCAACGGAGACCCAGGGAAGTTTTCTAATGGCATCTCTGGGTATTTCTTCAGGAGATGAGGCTTCTCCTGGTCTCATGATACAGCAGCGGCCAGCATGAGTCAAAGATGCCTCATATCTTGAAGCACTGCTGACGAAGGGGAGAGGTTGAAGAGGTGACATCAGATGAGGTGAATGCAAATACGTTAGCCTCATTCACCTCCAGCTCACAGATGTCATCTCAAGTGAATTGGGCTTGGGTGACTGTGAACCAAGGGCCCCTGGGTGTCATCTGACAGCGGGCATAAGGAAAGCATAAGGGTCCCGTGTCTGATATCCCATGGCGTACCAATCAGGGGCAGGTGAGAGGGGTGCTGGCCTGGCGGGGGGCACTGGCCAGGCCCTTCATGACGTGCAGGGGGTGGGAGGTGCAGGAGGCTCTGAGCGGGAGCTGGACCAAGCCCAGGGGCAGGCAGAGGGGGCGGGGAGCTGGGGTCACCAGGAGGAGGAACTCCCCCTACTGATACACCCTGGATGGGGGATAAGGCCCTCCTGCCTGGTAGGAGGCGCCAGCACTGGATCTGATTGGGCTGCGGGGCTGGAATGGGAGAGGCGGGCACCGCGCAGCGGGAAAGTGTTGGGGGGGTGGTGGTGAAGTCCAGCCACAGCTGAAGGAGCCACTGCCATGAGTGCCAGAAAGTCCCCAGGGCGCAGGAGGAGGAAAGGGACGTGTCTCCCTCCCTGCAGGTACAAATCCCCCTTCCCTGGGGCAGCTGGGAGATGGTGTTGTCTGATGGGAGCCGGGGACCCCTCCTGCTCTGCATGGGGGACTCGTGAGGTGGGGGTGCAAATGCAAGTATTGGAGACCCACGGTACGCCACTGCTAATGTCTACCCAATAGTTCAACAAGGGTGCCAGAAAACCACTGAGCATCATAATCTCTGCAAAATGTATGTATGGAGAAAGAGGGCATGCTCTTCCGAAAGCCAGCAACCCACTAGTTGTCATAATCATTGCATATGTATGTACAGATAATATTCAAGGAGTTATGTGTATATATACTGAGCATTGTTTTTGAGGTCTGTGACTTAGGGCTAGTCACCAGCAGGTGATAGAGGTTTCTCTCAGGCATGAGGTAAGAGACGCTTATCTCTCTCTCAAAATGTATGTAGACTGTCTATTGTCTGCTTCACAGCGGAGGCCGATCTACAGCGTGAGCCAAATGCTAATCAAGAGATTGTGCAATCAATAAGAAAGGAACATTCAGAAAGAAACAACCAGCTGCGGGGGGAGGGAGGGTGCGTTCTGTTTATGAATAAAGACAATGAATTCTCTGAGTATAACTGGGGGTGCAGAGGTACACCTGGCATCTTCCACCTAGGAGGCAAGTTGGCAGCTTGAATTGCCTCATGAATGGAAGATCCCAGCCGGGCCTGGCTGAAAAATGCTGGAAAGACTTTGGGGGTGAGCATTGCTCTGCAAGACTTTCAGGCAAGTCTAGGTTCTCAAATGGGTGTTATGGGTTTATTTTAGATGTAACCTTGTGTTTCCAATACTTCTGCTTGCTGACAGTCCAGTCTCTTCTCTTTGTTTAAACTTTCCCTCATTTTCACTGTAAATATATCGATGTCCTGTGTGTTACGTGGAGTGGGAATCTGAGGTGGACTGGTGAGCTGGGGTGTGCATCTGTGAATTCTGAGTGTGCGCAGTGACCCGGGAGCCAGACACTCCAGAGGGATGCTTGGTGGGTTGCTGTATGCCTATTGCTAACCTGTAGGCCCTGCAAACCTAGTGAGGAATACTTGCGTTGCCTAGTCCTGGTGGAGTTGGGCCGACCTTCTGCAGGCACAGATGAGGCATCCTCTCACTAAGGGCAGATCGTAGCAAGGTGCCTCACAGCTCAGGGTACCCCTGGGAAGCATCGTGATTTATCCTTTACTGGAGATTGTGCTTCCTCTTGGGGACGTAGGGGGAAAGGATATTGGAGACCTAGATCTCTTTGTGGCTGGGTGCAGCCTCCCTACCTGAACTCCCAGAAGGCATATGGTGAACTTCCTGCTCAAATCTCCCACAGGAACAAAGCAGGGCTGAGCCTGCGGGGCCAATCTGGCTTTCAGAAGAAAGACAGTTACAGCTCCATGGTACTGACGTAGAAAGAGTGCCGCTCCTCACCTCATTGACAGCTGGGCTGGAGCCCGAGCTGAGTCCAGACTCAAGGAATCGTAGCTGATTAGGAAAAGCTTTTGCGACTTTTGTTCTAAGCTGTGCACAGTAAGGGCCAGATTCTCCCCTCAGGGAGACGGGTCTGAACTTGCAGTATCTCGCTCTGCTCACATCAACACAGTGGCTCCGCACTCCCCTGACGTAACCGAGCGGAAAACCCAGCTTTGAGTCTGAGGAAGGACAGCCGTGGGGAGGAAGAGGTCACGTCGCACAAGGCTTATTTGCTGCTTCACTCCGCCAAGCTGCAGTCAGCTTTTCTACTACACGTGCTCTGCTACCCTGAAGAGCAACTGTGTAAAAATGGTCCCTTCTCAGATCGGCTCCCTGTGTGTCCTTAGAGCTGCTGGCGTTGATGCCTTCTTCTGCTAGCCGTGCAGAGCTAGCACAGCCCAGAGAGAGAGCTGGACTCTAGTCCTGCCTGTGCATCATCAGCAGAGCGATTTTCAGAGTTTCCATCATTTACAACCAGGCAAACTTAATGGCACAGGTGTCAATGAGAACACAGTGTACCTTGCAGAACCTTTACAACAGGTGATGATGTCAGGGAAGGAAAGAGCCTTGGCTGACTCTCCAAGCCCAGGTTGGGCTTTCTGGGGTGATAGTTAAAAATTACCTTTCTTTTGTAAACAGAGGCCGTTTCATCTGGATTCTCCCAGAGACAATGAATATGGCACCCCATGGTGCCATTTTAGTAGTCACTTTTCACAGGTGACCCCCTGAGGAGATCCAGAGGAGACCAAGGCAGTAAGTGAGAGGACACTGATGTTGTAACATATTCATTTCACTTAGAATTCACTGTAGCTACCGATGTGGTGGGAGGGTGCTTCCCTGTGGCGAGTGGGAGCAGGGAACCATTCTGTGAGCACTGAAGGGACCCAGCTCCCTGCCCCATAACTAGGGTTTCTCCCACTTCTCCGGTGTTCATACCTTCAGATCATTGTTGAAGAGCTTCCCCACACTCTGGAAACAACCGCTAGGCAGCTGGTTCTGTCCCAGCCAGTGGACAGCGTCCTGTATGTGCTGCTCGTCGATGTATATGTAGGAGCTGGCCTGGCCAAAGGACCGGGCCACAAAAGCCGTCAGCCTGCAAGCAGAGAGCAGAAGACAGAGCATCTTTGCACTGATTGGCCTCAGAAGCTGGAAGGCTCACTCCATCCATACTTGGTCATAGGTTTGCCTGGTTGGCACCGGCTTTGCTCACTCACCAGGTGTTGCCCTCGGTATCCCGCTTCCCAAAGGCACTGTAGGAGCCGTTGTCGTGTTTGTACATCAGCTGGCGCTGGTAACCTGGGGAGACAGGAGCAACGGTACGGACTGAGTGCTGAGGACTTGCAGCACCCCTGAATTCCAGCCCTGTTGTGGAATTCCACAGGATGGCCCCACACCTAGAGAGAGCATCTCATTCCCAATCCGATCTTGTAGACCAGATCCCCTGGCAGGATCTGGCTGCTTAGCACTGCTCCAGCGAGGGCATACAGCTGCTTGGCATTGCTGGAGGGCACAAAGTAGCTGTGTAGACTCACCGGAGGGGCACTTGCCAGCTGCTTTGCATCCCCAGAGCAGCACAAGAGAGCTGGAGCACAACGGTGTGTGCGCCATATACGCGATGGATTTTTACAGTGATTTCTGTAGGAACCTATTGGCTCCATGCCCATTAAAGTCGGAATCCCTACTTAGCACATTGAGACAAAAGGGCTCTAGTTAAGGGCTACATTGGAGGGGTACACACCGACCCCTCCTATTCTTGGTTCCCTAGCCCAGCACTTAACTTCTCTTCTGTGAGATGCACTAGAAAGGAACGTTTGCCAAGGGGTAAATTAAATAATGGGAAGGGCTAAAGCCCACCCACCCTTCATGGCCTCAGGTACAAATTGGTGGGATTTTTCTACTTCTCTCCTCCCCCTGGTGAAAATGGTCTGGCTCCACTCTGCTCCCTCCCTCCCCCCTAAAATCTACTGTTGGCACCTGGGCAGCTTCTAACTGGCCTCTCTGCTCCAGAGTGGGGGAGGAGCAGGGGCTCACGGGTGTTGACTGGCAGGCCCTTTCGCGTGGGAGGCTGACGCTGCCTGAATTTCCAGTGCAGCAGCTCACGAAAGCTGAGCTGGTTGCAATGCACAGCACAGCGCATGCAGGTGAGAGCTCTGGTTTCCTCCAATTGCACAAATTTAATTTCTGCAGGCATAAGCTTTCATGGGCTGCAATACGCCTGCAGAAATTAAACGTGCTAGTCTTTAAAGTGCCACAGGACTCTCGTTGTTTTTGCTGTATACAGACTAACACAGCTCCCCCTCTGGAACTTTCCTCCAATTGCACAGTGATTTCCAAACCTGACAACTTTACTGAAAACAGATTAACTCTGGGTAACTATGACATCCCCCAATGAAAAGCCTGAAGCACAAGGAAATACCATGTTCTCGTACTCTTAACTGTAACCTGACCCAGTAGTCCTCAATCAGGGGCATGCCTGCCCCTGGGGGTACACAAAGATCTTCCAGCACGTACTTCAACTCATCTAGACATTTGCCTGGTTTTATAACAGGCTAAATAAAAAGCACTAGTGAAGTCAGTACAGACTAAAATTTCATACAGACAATGACCTGTTTATACTGCGCTATATACTAGACACTGAAATAGAAGTACAATATTTATATTCCAATTAATTTACTTTATAATTATATGGTAAAGATGAGAAAGTCAGCACTTTTTCAGTAATAGTGTGCTGTGACACTTCTGTATTTTTTATGCTCATTTTGTAAGCAAGCAGTTTTTAAGTGAGGCAAAACTTGGGGATAAGCAAGACAAATCAGATTCCTGAAAGGGGTACAGTAGTCTGGAAAGGTTGAGAGCCACTGCCCTAGCCACGTAGAGTTTATTTCCACTGACACCAGCAGCCACTGCATCTTCACACAGGGCTTCCTTCTGCCTCCAGTAGTGAAGAGAACACACTACACAGCAATCTCCCTCACAATATAATGCAAGTCATCAATTACTCACCCTCTGCTTAGGGCTTAACAAGCAGACAGGGAGAATTAAATTGCAAAGATCTTTGTTAATGCACAGTTAAGGTTTCCCAGGGACAGCTCATGCCCAGCCAGATATTTGAGTTCAGCAAACCTGAAACTTCAGAAAACTAGGAAATACAGAGTTAAGGTACATGCCCACATATCCTTAAGTCTACCCCCCCAGGACCTAGGCAACAACCACTGGGAATTATCTGCACACACTGCAGGTGCATATCTGTAGGGCAGATATGTAGAGGTGTGTTTGTGAAATGAGGAGCTGGAAGTCATTTTGAGAAGCATCACTGAGCTGGGATTGTGACATGAGGAGATGTGGGTTTGTGCCCCACCCATGTGTGCGAGGAAAGGGAAGGGGAGCATGTGTACCTTGAAGAGCTACTGCAGGATTGTGTAGGTTGTCTCAGCAGCAAGGCACTGGGGAGGGCAGGGACTTGCCATGGGAAGAGTCAGTAGCGAGGTGGGGTAAGAGAATAGTCTGTGGGTTTAATGTTGCACCCGGCCCATCCCACGTGTGAGTTGTAGCTGTACTGAATGGGGGAGCAGGTTGGCAGAGGTGTGTCTGAGAGTTGAGGAGATGGAGTTTAGGAGCATCACGGCACTGTATCTGTGCTATGAGGAGATCCAAGAGCAGGGAGAAAAGATAGGGTTAGATGGTCTCCTACGAGTAAGTGGAACTCAGACTGACAGTGGCTTGGGGAGCAGCTTCAATGAACTACTGCTTAGCCTCTTGAAGGCTAGAAATCCTGTTAACTCCTCTGTTTGCACATGCTCAGTATAATCCAGTAAGCAAATGAACAGCTGCGTGAGCCTTAGCACACCTCACCGGAGAAGCAAACTCTTTTTCAAAATGCATTTAAATCTGATTTCCCCAAAGGGCTGGTGGGTACTATGCGCTCTGTGGCAGTAGCCCTTGAGTGCAGGAGATCCTGGTGCAATCATGTGAGCCCTGGTTTGAGCTCTAGCTGTGAGCAAAAAAATCACTGCAGAGCATGTGAGCTTTCAGAAAAGCTGATTTTTTTTCCGGAGGCTGTGTCTCAGGAACCCCTTGATCAAATGGCCCCAAATTTGGATCACTGACCTTACACCAAATCCTTATGTGGTACACCAATTTTCAAGGCAATCTGCCTGACTGTGTGGATTCTAGAGTACTTAGAACAGTCAAGCTTTAAGCAGAAAGTTGGTCTTAATCTTAAATCTAACGGAGCTGTCATTCTACTGTAAGAGCTGCTGGTTAAAAGGCATGGTCTTTCCTTCTGTGAGGCTTATTCCTAGAGACAGCTTGTGATGTAGCAGATTCCCACAGCTCTGACAATGACCCTATATCCTGCCCTGCAGCCCCTTGCTACTTCAATCCTGAGATCCCCACACAGCTCTGCCACTGCCCCACAGCCATGATGTACAGAATCTTCTGTTATACGAGAGGAGGAGAAAGAAGAGCACCACTTACCGGTCTTCATGAATTGCAGGGCCTTGTCTCTGATCTCTGGGGTGGCCTGTTTTGTCTTCTCCAAATACTGGAGTATAAAGATGTTTGGCACAAACAAGACCATGTTCTGTTCACCGCAGCCAAAGGGCAACATAAGTAGCTTGTCCAAGTTCTGTAAGGCTGTGCCCATAATATCCCCTGGAGAGGAGGATGGAGGAGAAAACGCGTGAGATCTGCTCTGGCACCCGTGTTGTTCCTACCACTTCTAAACTGTGAAGGGAATCTGGAAAAAATATGCCCTGACGTAACATCTCGGACCAGGGGGCTGATAATCTCTCTCTACATGGAGCTGATGTGAACCTCCCCTGGAATACTGACTTCAGCTCTGGACACCAGGGCCCAGGTCCTCAGAGGTACGGGCTCCTTACTTCCGTTGCTTTTGATGCAAGTTAGGGGCCTAAATACCTCTGAGGGTCCCAGCACTAGTAATATGAGAATGCACTGCAAGGGCATCAGCAAAAAGCAGGGGCAGATGCAGCCTCCCGGTTCTGTGGCTGCACTATACCAAACCACGAGGCCCTGACCACCTTCAGCAGCACAGGTTGTTCTGGCACCACACACGTAGTCATGGCCTGGTGCAGAGGGGAGGCCTAGGAGGGAGCAGGGCTGATGCAACAAGCCAGCCCTGTTGTCACCCTGCAGTGGCAACCCCTGATCCGTGAGGCTGGTCCCAGCTCTCTGCTCCGGCTGTCGTGACCTGTGAGCCTGGCCAAGCCTCGTGAGACAGGAGCTGCTGTGGTGGGGTGAGTGTGGGGCAACTCGATCTCCAAACCACACTGCACCTAGGGCCCCCGCCCCAGCCAGGCCAGGAGAAGTGTATGTTTGCCTGTTTTTGCGGCCTTGGTTTCACAATTCCACTGGAGCAAGAAATATACTGATTATGGGGCTTGAAGGATTATTTATAAGGAGATACTAAAAGAACTAAATCTGTTTACTTTGGCTAAGCAATAACTACGGGGAGCAGGGAGACGAAAGCCTTCCACAGTCATCTGCAGGGTGTAAATGCCAAGAAGAGAGAGGATTTATTTGTGGCTTTGGTTGCCAGAGACTGAAACTGTGATGAAATTGAACGAAGGGTGGAAGTCACAGGCTCGGTTTCAAGAAATCTTTCCTAATGTTGAAATCTGTGGCATGGTCTCCCCCAGAGACTGCCTTTGCTGGTCCAGCCACTGGAGATCATTTCCATTCTGCATAGGTGGCCTTGCTAGGAGGGCAATGGCTCCAGAAAAGGATTATAATTTTTGATATAGCTTTCAGGGGCTATAGGCTTCAACCACGTTGTGACACATGTACCCCATGAACACCCTTATGGTGTGATTTGTGTATCATTCATGTTCACCCTTATAGTGTAACTGTATTGTCTGATGCAACGTATGTCATGGAAGGTGTTTTTGGAATGCTCGTGACATACTGAACATTGTTGTTATGGTAGCATGTTTCCTGCAATGTCACACATGTACAGATATGAAACTCTGTTATGTCATATCCCCAAATGTACGTTTCACATGGCTTGAATAGATCCAGACAAACCCAAAGTGAGGGTTCATGCCTTGCAGAGGCACGCATACAGGAGCAATGGACTGGCCTGAGCACCTGATAAGACGACACTCATTGGACTCAAGTGAAGGAAATCATGCCCATTGCCAGACATGGCCAATCACCTGACCCCAGGGGGAGTCGAGGAAAATTATTACAAGCAGAGGCATCTTTGTCTCTGGAGCTCTCCCTTGGAATCCATCTGCAATGCAACATCAAGGACACTGACAACTGCCCCCAGGAGAGGCCCTGGCGGCAGGAGTCCAGGAGTTAGTTAATGGTGATCAAATACTTGATTTATATTAATCTGATTAAATCACTTAAAATCTGGCTGTAGTCAATACACTTATTTGTTTGTTTTATCTAAAACTGTGCATGTGGTTTGAGTGTGCATAGAGACTTCCCTTAGAATGACAGAGCTGGTGCATATCAATTTCTTTGATAAATTGATGGACAAATGTAAATGAGCTTGCAGGGTGCAGTGTACAGCACTGAACCCTGCAAGACAGCAGTTCCTAGGGTTGCATCTGGGACTGGGGGCGTTTGCTGCGTGTCAATCCCATGAGCAGCTGGCCAGCAGCGCTCCTTCACTAAGTCAGGGACTGAATACTCGCGGGAGGCTGGGCGTGGACTGATTCAAGAGTGGGTGGGTCACCCAGAAAAGCAGACTGAGTCAGGGCTCAGGAGTGAAGAATTGGGGTGACACCGCTACACACCAATCCAGATTGAAGGGAGGGAACATCACACGTGTATGACGGAGGCCTTGGGTTGGTGCAGCATTAGTGCCACATGCTGCATGAAATCTCCCCCCTGGGAGCAAGGGAATGGGGAAAAGGTCCTCACCAATGACAGAGACAGTGGCTCGGCCTGATCCTTCCAAGACTCCTTCTGGCAGCTTCAGGGAAACTTCATCAGTAACTGGATCCTCTGCGAGAGACAAAAGCCAAGAATTAACCATGTTGGAGATTGGAGAAGGTGGGAATCATGGGCACGACCCAGCACCACTGAGAGCGTGTGACGAAGGAAGAGCCCAAACAGGATACTGATGGTCTGTGTGTACAGACAGCATGCACTTCTCACCCCCGGGAGCTTCGCCTCACAGCACAGAGTGTAACAGCAACACGGGCCCGGTACTCGTGCCCTAGAGCGCCTCTCTCACAAAGGGACAGTGCTGTCCCTACTTTCTTTCTGAACAGTTGCCTCCACTGCCTGGAGCAATCAGGTAACCCAGAAACATCCATTCCAATTAAAGAAGCCAGCGCAATCAGGGTACTCGCCCATCCGTACCTTTCGCACACAGGAAGACATTGTGGGTTTTCTCTTGGAGGACACCACCTGGCTATGGAAGGAAAAGGATCATGAGTGTGAAAGGAGACGACGGAAAGGAAGACCGCTGTTCCAGTGCTGGCCTGTCTATGCCTGAAGGGCGCACTCAACCCCTGACATCTCATTTCCCCTCCCTAACCCTGCTGCCTGAGTGGCATGTATCTGTGCGGGAGGGGAACTAATCTCTCCCTGCCACCTCATTTCCCCTCCCCGAGCCTGCTGTCCCAGGGCTGGTCTATCTGTGCCGGAGGGGGGCTGATGTCCCCCTGGAGCCCCACTTCCCCTCACCGAGCCTGCTGTCCCAGGCTGGACCCTCCTGCTGCCTTTGAAGCCCGACTGACCTTGACAAGCAGGGGTTTTATCACCGTGTCTGTCTGTCCCTGCGGCGGGGTCACAATGATCTCATTGCCGCACAGCTCCTGTGTCTCCTGTGCCTTGGTGCCCACGGTGACATTCACCTTGCCTAGGGGAGGCGACAGGAGAGCACCCCCGCGAGCTCAGATTAGAGACCGGCAAAGGGGAGGAGGAGAGAAACACTTGGGCAGACAGATGGACGTGCAGAATTCCTACTGCCCCCATCACCCTCTCAACTGCCTCACCCAGTTTGGTGGCTGTCACGTTCCAGGAGAAGGTCTTTGCTTTATTGGCACAGAGGCAGCTGGTGTATTGACAATCTGAACAAGACTCCACCTGGAGCTCTGGAGACTCTGCCAGGCTCGTGTGCACCTGAACAGGAGAGGAATAAACGCAGGGGCAGCATGTCAGTACTGGGCACGTGGGAGCTGTCCAAGCATGAAGGAACCTCTGGTACTCAGAGACATCAGGCTGTGTGGCATGGACCACATGTGCACGACTGGGAAACTTTGGAATCTGGTGTACTCCGTCTCTGGAACCAGAGCTGTCGGTATGTCCTAGCCTGGGCACGTGGGAGGGTGGAAGCACTCACCTGGATACAGTCCTTCAGGTAGTTGAAGACGGTGGCCTTTAGTGTGAAGGTCTCTTCCCGGACCACAGAGTATGGCAGCGTCACCTCCACAAAGAAGGGCTGGAAGACCTTGTATGTGGCCGGCTGAGAGAGTCCAAAGCCACTATCTGCAACGCAGAACATGTCAGCTCTCCACTCTGTGATGGTGTCAGGAGCGATGGCCTGGAAAGACGCCTTCCCCTCCTCTCTGCAGAATGGATAGAGACAGCAGATTATTCAGCACCAGCACAAAGCAGCCTGGGGCAGCCAGTGCACTGAGGAATGGGGCATGGAGCCCTTCACCTTTAGGGCACTGGTTTCCATCCAGTGCTGGCTCGATGGCACTGGCTGGCTTAGGGGGATATAGCAGTACAAAGCCTTTCCTCTCTAGGGCCCCAGTTCCCTTAATAAAAATTCTCATAGATCTCTCCAGAAACCCTAAAATAAAAGACGGTGACGAGATTGAGGCAAACGTGTTTGACAGCTGGGGAGAGGAACTGAATTGTTCCCTCCATTTTGAAGACTCACAGAGGGGGATAAATGTCAATTTTGGGTGCCTGTTGTGTATGTGTGACTATGATATATTGCTTGGGAAACATGAGAAGCCCACTGGGGATAGATAGAAGGTTCTACTCCATACAGCTGGACCATACAAATCATGAGAATAGGGATTTTCCAGCAAAGGCTTCTTCTCAGCCCCTATGCTGGAGGAGTATTTGAATCCCATAATAAGCCAATGCTAAGTGAGGCACTGCTCCCACTGGAGATGGCAGAAGGTTTCATGCTCAGAAATCCCCAGTGGTTTTTTTCCCCTAGATGGAGCTGTGACATGTCACTCACCCAACGGGGACCAGATCCCAGATCCAAGTCTCTGGAAAATGTGTTCGTGGTTCTGTCTTCTTTTCCTTCTCGGGCGTTGGTGCAACACCAATATTCGGTTGAGGAATGGGCAAAGGAAGGACTGCAGGGAGTAAAGATGGAGGTCAGGGAGAGATTATTATTCACCGACAGCCCAGCACTGGGACGTCAAGTACTGGCAGAGGACAGGGGTGTATGAGAGCATCATTCCCTCAGTCGGACAGTCTGTGACATCAGGACAGTGGCTTCAGGAACAGAAAGGAGGTGTCAGAAGGAGATCAGCCCTGAAGTGCAAACAGTCTGGCATGGGGCCAGCAGGTTGAGGGGGGTGTAGCAAACAGGAATAGAGTACTATTCCTTTACAGAGTTTAGAGAGGCAAGGCTGGTGATATCTTTTATCGGATCAACTTCTGTTGGTGAGAGAGGCCAGCTTTTAAGCCACACAGAGCTCTTCTTCAGGTCTGGGAAAGGTGCTCAGTGTCAGAGCTACATACAAAGTTGCACAGAAGTAGCTATCCAGAAGTAGCTAGAAGTATGTGCTAATGGCCATTCAATGTGAAGTGGCCTATTAAAACCCCTCTAGTCATAGGACAAAAAGGGAGGCTAGTGGAGTACAAATTGCTGTAATAAGCCAAAAATCCAGTGTCTTTATTAAGACCATGATTTTTATTGTCTAGCAAAATTATGAATTTGAGCTCTCAGGCTCATCTTCTGAAAGTGCGGTGCCGTTCCCTTGAGGATGTGGACTCACAGATCAGATATAGAGTGATCACTTTGTGGATCGTTTTTTTTTTTTTTTGTCTTTTATCATTTTCTTGTGTGAGTTCATTCGAGAGCCTACTGATTGTCTGGTTTCACCCACATAATTGTTGTTGGGGTATTTAGTGCATCAGGTGAGGTACACCACATGTCGTGATAGGCATGTGTCGGACTCATGCATCTTGAAAGGTGCGTTGTGGGGGCGGGGGTTGGTCATTGTAGCAGTAGTGATGTATCTGCAGGTTTTGCATCTGTTGTTCTGGTATGATCTGGTGCCGGTTTGAGTTGGTTTGCTTCTGATGATGAGCTTGGAGAGGCTGGAGGGTTGTTTGACGTCCAGAAGACAGGGTTCAGGAAAGATTTCTTTCAGCATGGAGTCCCTATTGAGTATAGGTTGTAGTTTGATAATACCCCATCTGGGTTTCAGTGTGGGATGGTAGGTGATAACTAGGGTGTGCGGTCAGAGGAGGTTCTATTTCTGTATTAAAGCAGGTTCTCCTGAGGTATTTGGGTGACCCATTCCATGATGCAATCTGCTTCTCTGGTGCAGTGTCCTTGTTTGGTGAAGGCGATTTTGATTGTGTTAAGGTGTGTATACAGGGCTTTCTCTTCGGAGCGCATGCCTGGCTGTAGATAACAGACTTCTTGGTGTGTGGGGTGTGGTTACTTGATCTATGCAGGTAGGTGTGGTGATCCGTGGGTTTTTTTTATATAGCTATCACTAGGATTTCATTGCTAAAGCTGACTGTGGTGTCCAGGAAGTTGATGCTGATGTGGGAATGTTTCAGAGAGAGTTAAATGGACAGCTGATGACTGTTGAAGTTGTGGTGGAAATCTATGAGGGAATTTAAGCCATCTGAAAAGATCATCGATGTGTCTCAAGCATACCATTGGTTACATGGTGCATTTGTCAGAAATTCTTCTAGGTGGCCCATGAAGAGACTGGTGTATTGGAAGCCATCCTAGTACCCATGGGTGTTCCCATGGTTTGGACAAAGTGTTTGTTGTTGAATATAAAATATAAAATATGGGTGAGGATGAAATGGATGAGTTTGGCAATGTGTTTGTGGTGGGTATCAGAGCATTGTCCATTGTCTTGTAAATATCTGAAGTAGACTGCGATGCTGTCATGGTGAGGGATGTTGGTGTGTAAGCAGGTGGTGACGAGGATGGTGTTCTGAGGGATGATGTTAATGTTGCGCAGTTTCTGGAGGAAGTAGGTTGTGTTCTGGAGGAAGGTGGCGTTTAGTGTGGTGAATGGGTTGAGGATGGTTTCTCTGATTCCCAGTACTCCTTCAGTAAGGATGCCATGGCCAGATATGATGGGTTTGCCTGGATTCCCTTGTTTGTGTATCTTGGGAAGCATGTAGAAGGTCCATGGAGTGGGTTTGTGGGGGAGGGGTTTGCAGAGTTTCTCTTGAAGTTGTATGGGAGGATTTGATGATATTCTTCAATTCCTGGGTAAATTGTGGTGTGAGGTCTTCTTTGAGTTCGTAATAGTAGGTAGTGTTGGAGACTTGTTGGTTGATCTTGGTAACGTAATCAACATAGTTAAGGACTATGATGGTGTCCCCTTTGTCTGCTGGTTCAGCCACTATCTGGTGGTTAGATTTCAGGGACTGTGCAGCCGTCTTCTTGGCGGTGGAGAGATTGTGCTGGATGTGATCTTTGTTAAGTATTTCACAGTCAATTTTTTTCCTGGCGCAATCAATGTCATGATCAAGTGTGTGGTTTCGTCCACTCTGCAGTATCCTGTCATATGATTCTTTTTAGTTATGGTTGTTGGTGGGGATATAGTAATTATGAGTGGTGTCGTCACTGTTGTGAAAGAATTCTTTGGGGTGGAGCTGGCGGAAGAATTCTTCTAGTTCTCCACATGTTATTATGGTATCAGGTTCTGTGTTAGGGCAGCAGTTCAGATCCTTATAGAAAACAGGTAACTCAGCTCTAGTTAGGGGCAGTCTTGATAAATTGATGATGTTAGCATGTTGTGGAGTCCATGGGGTGCCGTGGTTTCTCCCAGAGGTGGTGTTCTGTGGGTTGTGGAGTAGTTGTCGTGGATTCCACTTTTTGTATGTTGGATTGAGTTTATCAGACTTCTGGTGGTGTTTGCTGTGTTGTATGATTCAGAAACCACAAGAATCTAGACAGAGCAGCAGTGTGTATATATAGTTGGCTTTGAATGTTGTACATAGTTAATAAATATAGTTAGCTGGACCCTTCTTTGGCCATGTGGGTTCTTTATATTGTTTTTTGTGTATGGAACAAAAGATACAACAGGGGAAAATCAGTTCTCTCAATCACTGACAGTCCAAGATCTGGGCAGCAGTTTCAGAGAGAAGAGAGGGGAGTGCTGGGTGGGGCTTAGCCTACCTCAGTCAGAAACATTCTGGCAGGGAGGCAGCAGAATGCTGTATTAAGTTCTCACCATTATCTTCTTCTTTGGCTCCAGCTGTATGATACATTCTTCTCTGGTAGGTTGGCAATACACACGACACGGGCTTCTTCACTTTGGTGTTGGTTAAAATTTTCAATCTCAATTGCTGTGGAAAATGGAGAGAACAAAAAAGTGATCAATCGGAGGACAGGGGGAACAATGAAAGAAAAAACCTCACCGCAAATTCTAATTAGTGAGACAGTGGCAGCCAAAGTGTTGCAAAATTCTGTATGTTTATATAGAATCCAGATTTCACATTGTCAGGCCCAGGAAAATGTGTGAAAAAAGGCAGACAAATTTGTGATAAATATTGGAGCTGATTCTTCTCTTTTATGGGAGTGAATGAAGTTCAGCTATACCTAAATCAATGGAATTACCCAGGTTTTACCCTGATAACAGTGAGCGCAGAATCACCTCCACTGAACCTATTAAAAACAACTAATGAACAAAATAAACTTTACTGTACTGTTATAAATCTGTTCAAAAGTTAGACCATGCAGTATTGGAACAACAGCCCAGACCTTAGAGTACTTACGCAATTTATTACTCAGTCCTAACACATGGAAAACTCCCATGGAAGTTACTGGCAACTTATTTGAATAGGGACTAAACTAACATGTGGCCCATTGATTTGAATAAGGACATCCTAGGAGCGGGTGAAATTATTGAACTGAGTGCACATCTGGTGTAACTCCAGAGGACATGGATGTGACTGCATCGGATGTGACATCCTTTTCAGGAGGGATGAATTTCAACATTTATGTATAACAGTTGCTTTTATACATGACAAAACTGACTAATTATTGCACAACTCCTCTTATTGTTTTCCCTCTGTTTCCTGTTATGCCATGTTTAGAAACTTTCCATTTACATTTAAACACACTGGAGCTAGGCTGGGTTGATACATTTCGATTTCGAGGGGTACACTTCTAATCAGGTGTTTAATTAGATCCTTATGCAACATAAAGCGATCAGTAGTGGATGTGCTTTCATTAGTTAACTTGATTGGGTGCGGCACCGTACTTCTCTGAAAAAAT
Source organism: Mesoclemmys tuberculata (assembly GCA_007922155.1). Lineage (NCBI taxonomy): Eukaryota > Metazoa > Chordata > Testudines > Chelidae > Mesoclemmys > Mesoclemmys tuberculata. The sequence goes on from ML675619.1 coordinate 346,216, forward strand.
AAGACGGTGTGAGCAAAGGTCATTAAATTTCAGGCAATGAGAAAGGGAAATTAGATGGCTGGCCATGTCTTGTAAGTTTAACTTCTAATTTTAATGTCATAGTTTTAACAGAATTAATATTAATAGCATGCTGTTTCAATAGCATTACAGTATATTTCTTTGCCTGATTTTGTTGGAATATTTTCTACTAGTACTTGTCACCTTTTATTTTGAGATTAATAAATACAATCTGGCACACTGCTCTTAGAAGGTTGCAACCCCTGGCAACTGAGAAGCAAACCCCTAAAAAGCCCTTTGGGCCTAGAGAGCACCCTTTTGCTGCCAAGATTTGGACACAGCCTTATCTGGCCGCTGGAGAACGTAATTGAATACAACTGCTATAGGGAATTTGCTAATTAAAGCCATACCTCACAGAGTGTATTCCTACCAATAGGGGCGGAAATCAAAATGGTTCTGTTTGTTTTAACTTTCATTTGGCCTTACAACTGGTATACCACATTTCAAAACTGGGACTGAAATAACCAAGGTAATTTAAAAATAGTGTTTGGCATGGGTAAAACAGCAAAAGGAAGGAACTGAATATGCAAAGTGGGTCCCTCAAACCATCAGAGCCCTGGGACCCCATCAAACTTAATCTGGTCCTCAGAACAGTTAAGATTGTTAGCAAACCACACAGTTCTGGTTTTCCTTAAAAACTCCCAGGTATGTACCTCACTAGTGATCAGTTCAGGCTTAGGTGGAGTTTGGTGCAGGAATAAAGAAGATACCCACCTTAAACAGACTATAGACATCAGCCTCGCTTTGATACCAGGGAGCTCCCATCAAGGAGCGTTTGTTCCTGAGAGTGGGGTGGTGGGGGAGAGCAGGGGACAGACAAGGATATGGCTCAAAGTCTTCCAAGCGATAGGGGAATCCTCGTCCGCCAATCGTATAATCGTATTCAGAGCCTAGCCTATACACCTGGAATGGGGAAACAGAGGTTACTGTAATGAACTGGTGTGTGTGTGTGTGTGTGTGTGTGTGTGTGTGTGTGTGTGTGTGTGCGCGCGCGCATGTTAATCATTATCCTCTACTGGCAGGACAGCTGAACTTTTGTGTCATAGGCCCCATACTGCTAAAAGCTCTTAGCAATTCTCCTTTCCTTCAAGACCTTTTAGAGCAGGGGGAACCTAAATTCTGTCCCTGCTATCACCATAAAGTTTTGAGTAGCCACAGTTTGCAGCATAGTGCCAAAGTGAGTCCTAGGTAGCCACAGCTTTGCTACTCTAAATAATGTTTTGCCCCCTCCAAAGCTTTTCACACAAGGCTCTCACAGGAGCATCTGGGCACCAGGGAATTAAGCCTCACAACCCACAGGCAGCGTGCCAGGGTTAGTATCCTCATGCCTGTTTTGCAGATGGAAAAGGGAAACCGAGGCAAAGAGTGGCGTTGCGACCCGAGGGCCAAGATCACCCAGCAAGTCACTGGTAGAACCCAAGCGTCCTGGTTCCCACCCTCTTGATTTAACCATTAGCCCAGACTCCCTCCTGGCAAAGAGTGTGGCATAGGTGAAATAGCCAGGGGTGCCGGTGGGGAGAACAGAGCTCCAGCAGCAAACCCGCTGCCAAATCCACACCTCCCACTACTCCTTTGAAGCTGTCCCTTCCGTTTCTCTGCCTGCTGCCCCCATCCCTTGGCTCCAGGGCTGCCCCCTGCAACAGCCATTGTGGGAACAGGGAGGAATCAGCAACCTGCCTGGCAAGGGGACAGAGAGAGGTAAAGATCTGCTGGCAACCAGTGCATAACGTAAGGGGCCGGAGAAGCTGGAGGTGGTGGTGGCTGGGTGCAGCCACCTTGCGTGACAGCCCTGCTCCACTTCACCAGAAGGCACCTCTCCTCCACTTTGATCCAGCCTGGTGCCTCCTGTGGGGTTAGTCTGTCCAGGGTGTGGGTCCCCAGTGGCTGGGACGGGGCAGGTTTACTCACACTCTCTGGTGTCATGATGCTGTCATCCTTCAGGAGGACGCTTTTGTCCAAGGCGCGAATGGAGCACAGGGAGCCAGGGGAGGCCTGCAGGCGCAGATTGACCTTTGACCCCGGGAGGCCCTCCTCCTCAGAGAAGCCCAGCGTCACCTACAGGAGACAGAATGGGTTTGTCGATGGAAGAAGGGCACCAGATAATGAGGATGTATGGGCCAGGAGTGACAGAGAGGAAGAGAGACACTGGGGGCACGAGGGGAGAATGAGAGAGAGCCTGCTAGAAACGCAGGGAGAATGGGCACAGGGATCGTTGAGTGTATGTCATCCCAGCCAGATCACCCGTCTGCCACGCATCCCATTTCCCCCCATCTCCTGGGCCACACTCACCTGGTGTTTGAAGCACTTGCTGACTGTGAACTCATCCACATCGGCTGCCACCTCTCCATCAGCGAATATGGCGTAAAGCAAAAGTCTGGCAGATGGTGCAAGCTCAGAGCTGATGGGCAGAGTCAATGAGAAGGAGTCCTTCAGTGCTGTATGAGGGAGCAGGAAGCAGGGGAAAGGCTTATTTAGCTCCATGTGAAATAGAAAGCACCTGTGGAACTCACTGCTGCTGGATGTTATTGAGGCAGATAGCATGATAAGAACCAAAAAGAGGATTTTACAGTTTTTGCATGTGGTGTGAAGCTGGCACACCAGTACCAACTTATGCCAAGGTCAAGGGCCTCACTGAACACTGACAAATGCATAGCTGGAAACAAATGCACAGCTGGAAACCAGTCTGGCTTTCCTGTGGGTTAGTATAGTTAAAACAGATGCTAGCATTATAAGAATGTATGTAGTGTTTAGACTTTATGGAATGCATGTAGGATGCTGTATGTATTAATCCTATGTTTGATATCTATATCCTATGGTATAAAATTGTGTAAGTCACCAAACAGGAAAAGAAGCACTTATTAAGAAACTGCTCATCCTGCACACAAGATGGGCCACTGAAGGCAAATGAGGCATTGTGTAATGACAAAGGCCAAAGACCTTGCTGATTTCATTCCTTACTCCCTCCAGGAAGGGGAAACCTGTCCATGAACTCATCCTCTCAGCTTGGATTCTGGGATGAAGGGGATAAAAATCCCTGCCATGGGGTAACTAGTATCTTAATGCAGTCTGGACTGAGGGGGGCACAGATTTCTAAAGGTAAGCAAGAAACCCCCATGCTGTTTGGCATGGGTCAGCCCTAAAGGACATATAGAGCACTTATTATAGAATCTTCTATTATCTTTTTAAATCTAAGATTGTAACTCATTTGTGTTTCCTGTTTTAACCTTCTAAATAACTCTCATCTCTTTTCTTAGTTCATTCATTTTTTAGTTAATTTATTACAGAGTTAGCTATATTCATTGTCTTTGGCTTGAGATCTGAGTACGACTGACCTCAGGTAAGTGAGTGGTCCTTTGGGACTGGGAGTAACCTGAATATTGTTAAAAATGAGAGTCCTGTAGCACTTTAAAGACTAACAAATTTAGTTTCTGCAGGCATGAGCTTTTGTGGGCTGTAACCCACTTCCTCAGATGCAATGAATAGAAATCAGATGGGGGGTATATATATACAGCCAAGAGTAAGGAACAACAATGGGCAGGGTAGGTGTTAGCAAATCCATTCCGTTAGAGCAGTTGAGGCCTATTCACAGCCATCGATTAGAAGGTGAGAATGTGTGAACACTGACAATTACTTCTTGTAATGAGAGAACCATTCCAAATCCCTCCCCTCTCATTGTTTTTACTGCATACAGACCAACACGGCTACAAACTGAATATTGTTGTGAAATTTGGTGTACAGTGACATCTATCACGTAGGCCAGCTTGCCGTGGTGGCAAGATAGATTGGAATGTGACTCCATGGTAAGACTGTTATAGTAGTTTAGGAGTTCACACCTGTTACTGGTTTGGTGAGATCTAATTATAGACGTTTGGGGTGTCTGCCCTGCTTTTTGGCAGTCTGCCCTGTGGTTGGCACTCAGTCATGAGCCACTCCACACAGTGTGATATGTGGATAAGGACAGCATCTTCAGAGACATTCACTAGGATAAAACTGACCCCCGGGCTATAGTGACCCCTCCTCACCTCAGGGTCAGTAAACTGTCCTCCATCATGGAAGACTACTGAACAGGTGTGAGGTGCGGGTTTTATGCCTCCCTGTGAAGCACCTGCCAGTGGCCAGTCATAGAATCATAGAAATGTAGGGCGGGAAAGGACCTCAAGAAGTCATTTAGTCTATCCCCCTGCACTGAGGCAGGACCAAGTGTACCTAGACTGTCCCTGACAGGTGTTTGTCCAATCTGTTGTTAAAAACCTGCAGTGACTGGGAGGATACCAGATTAAATAGACCAGTGCCAGAGGTGAGACTCTGGAGCAGATTGCCCATGCTGTGGTATGGCTGGAGCCCATATATCCTACCAAGATAACCCAGTAGCCTGATGCAGTGTGGTGATTTCCATGACATTTGTTTCAGGGGCATCGTGGGGTTTCCCACTTACTGTCATCCAGGCCAACTGGCACCTGCGTCTGTCCACTGAGAACAATCCTGCCCCTGGAGACAACCTGCAGAGGAGAGAGAACAGCCTGTCAGGGGGGCTGGGTTCTGAAAAAAGGGGGGAGCGAATGCAGAGCTGGGAGAGTCTGGGAGAGACAGTCACAGGTGCTTTGCCTTTAAACTCTGGATGCACCAGGGCCCAGCAGCCTCGGAGATTTCCTATGAACAGCAGTACCCATTGGAAATCCCAACGCAAGGCTGCCCAAGCACTCGTTGGCAGCCATGCCTTCCAGCACCCACACAGGCATGGCAGCCTAGCCTGTCACCCGAGGCTGGCTCAAGGCATTCCTAGCAGGATGAGCTAGCGGGAGCAAATGCTGTGAGGCTGGGAGATTGGCAAGGGGGATTTCAGAGGCATGCGTTCCAGCTAGGAAGACATCTACAAATGAAATGGAACCCACACATTGGCCTACAGGCCCATGAGCCGTTACCCCTCCTACATGGGTCTGTCAGTGCCACGGCTCTATAAATATCATGTGGTTCAAGTGCCCTGGATGCTCACCAAATAATAGAAATCCACATGGTCAGCCCCAGGGCCCAGCTCCTTCCGGTCCAAGATATAATCCACCCGAACTTCCTGTTCCTGGTTGCAAGGCAGCTCCTCCTCCACCTGCTGGATCTCTAGGAAGCTGTTGCTCTCAGAGTAGAAGGGTTTTAGCCAGTTGAAAGCCTCTTGATATATTACTCCAAGAGAGTAAAGATCCCCCTTGGTTATGTTCACAATGGAGTATCTGCCCTTCAGAGCAAAAATGCATGGCAAGCAGTTAGAATTAACCAACAGAGGAGCCTACAACTGGGTACCTGCTAGAAACACTCAATGCTATCCTCAGGGCATGTGTCCAGGGCCCTATGTAATCCACAGAGGCAGAAATTACAGCAGAATCTACCACCCATCTGCAGAATTGAACTCCAGAACATGAGCTGCCTTTTTGTTTTTTTACTCTGTTTGAACACTCGTGGTTTCAGAGAAAAGTTTAAAAATGTGAACTGCATGCAGCCAGTAATGTCTGCCTGAGTCTGCAGCCAGCCAGAGAGGTATGAACGGCCCCCATTCATTGCAATAATGTGTTAACTCTGAAACCGACAGGTAAGGGTTGCATGGCAACATTGTTAACTATTTCACTGCAGAAATATCCAGATAATGTACTTGTTCCACAATACCAGCTTGCCTCCTCCACCTTCCCAGGTGCCAAAAGTCTCAGGTATCCCTTGCTCAGCTGCCCAAACCTCCAGCTTTCTCTAACATCTATAATGCAATTGTGCATCCTCATTACCCGAATCAGCAACAGATTGAAAAGTGAAAGTTATGAGGCAGAGTAAAATAAATTGAATTTAATATGACAACAATGTTATCGTCTTTGACCCAAGCAGCTAGCCACAAATTTGGAATCTTGTAGGTTACTCCAGTAGGGAGTAGAAGCTGGTGATGGAGTCAGGTACTTCTTTCACACAATGGCCTGTGTTTACAAGGCACATACAAAGTCCAGTTTCCCTGAACACAGGAGGAACCAAGCCACAGGAGATACTTTCCTTGATCACAGCCCCAAGATTTTTAGGCAGCATCCAACCCAACACCTTTTTCTAGCCTTCTCCCAGGGCCACCACATCATGATCGGTCCAGGCTCAGTCTGTAGCCTCCTTATCTGCCTGTTTCTATCAGGTTCTCTGGTCTTGTTCCTGCTTCTCTCTCTTACACACACTTCTACACAATGCAATACCCAGCAAAGCCCCTGTCCACATAGTTCTAATCCCTGGATAAATTCATATATGCATTTCTTTCGGACAGTAACATGGGCCTGCATTTTGGTTTAGGTCTACTACTTTTTTTTCTTTGAACCCAAATGAAGGGTGGCCATTACCCTCCCCAGTTTCAGCGAGGTTTAACCCAACCTATAACAGTGAATGACATGGGATACTCCAAGGGTTATTCATCCTCAATCTATACTTTCAAGCAAAGCTTCAATTTTTAAAAATGATCTGCAGCTGCATTGATTTTTTCAGCTGAAGGAACCAAAGAGGCTTTGCCATGGAATCCAGGTCCAGTTTGTGGCAGAGCACCTGGTGCTTTGCATATAGAATCCATAGCCAAGGCACTGAGAATGCACTTTGGAGACTTTCACCTGGAAGTAACTGGTTTCAGTCCAGCCCTGTGGGGGTACAGAATGGAGCCAGGGTGTCAGGGCAGACAATATGGGACACTTCAATTCTAGAGCACTGGTTCCAATCCAGCTCCCAGGCTGTGGGGAATGGATGGCAATGGGGGATCAGGAATGGGGCTTTGGTGCATTATATCTCTGGTACACTGGTGCCAATCTAGTGCCAGGTATGTAGGTAATAGGCAGATTTTAAGATGTAGTCCATGGCTATGTACACAGTGATGGTGGCAAATTCACCGCCATCAAATTGATTTTTCTGGTTCAATTGAGCGGCAGTGAAGACCTGCTCAATCACTCAGGAAGTCAATCTATTAAAGCCACCTTCAAAAAAAGCATAGCACTATTCAACGGGAACACATTTCCTGTTGGTGCCGTGCAGTGGAGATGCTAAAGGGAAATTACGAAGTCGACAGAAGTTATGCAAGCTACTCTGCATAGCTTGGGTAACTCTCGTTGACTGCCATCGAATTTTGCCGGCAGTGTATATCTTCCCTAAAAAATGGTAAGAAGCATTGAGAGTTAAGGATATTGCTAAGGTTATAGCTAGTGGAGGGAAATAGGAGGTTGTGGAGGGAGATATAATTGTGCTTAAGGATTCTACTCTCACCCCTGGGAAGCATATCCATTGTTGGGACGTTGGGCTGAATTCTTGGGATGGAACTTCAAGTCTTCCTGGTCAAGGCAGGCAGACAATAGGGAAGCTGCCAAGGCAGACAGAGCGGAGCAACGTACAGTACTGATAGCCAGGAGTTCAAAGTCCCACAGCTTTCTTCCACTTTGCCTCCACTTTCCTCAGGTCACCCCTAGTTCCGACCCTGCTTTGTCCACCCATGTGACTCACCCTCAGAGAAACCAGAGTATTGTTCCATTCTGCAGTGTCTAGTGTGAAGTGGACTTCGCCCTTCTCATCTGTGGTGTACGGAAGGTGCGTCTCCACATCATTGAGATCCACAGTCAGGTAGACAATTTGATTTTTGATGGGAGCATCATTGATGGTAAAGCGCATCTGCAGAGAAGAAAGGGAAATAGCCATCAACTGTTCCAGTAACCGCTGTGCTTGGCTGGTTGGGAGACATGAAATCCTCCACATGCTGGAAATCAAGTGAGTTCCGGTGCTTAATACTAACCCTTTCCACCTAAAGGCTCATAAAGTGCTTTACAGGTTACAGACAAGATATCAGGATCTTAACATCCATTGCTGGAACAACACCAGGTGTTGTGTAAGCATAACAATGTGCAAGAGTTTAGGATGAGAAGGAAAGGGCAATGCATCCAGCTGAGACTACTGAGTGGATTTTAAGGACAAGGAAGATAATTATCCAGGTTACTGAGCTCAACACATCTTCCTCTGAATAATTGTATAGGGCTGGTCCATCATGATTAGAAATGGTCAGAACTGTCATGTTAAATCTCATCTGAAACTTCGGCAACACAATTCCACCTAGCCTATGCTGGGGCATTATTGTCAATACTGAGTCAAAGGGGAAAGCATCCCCTATTCACTCACCCACCCCACTCACCGCAGCAGCGCACCTTCTAGCACCACACTAGGGCATTGGGGTCAGAACTGACTGCTATCTATTGTCAGTAGCTGATACTAGGCATGCAATGATGTTAGGCATGCAATGAACTTGGACAGCCCTTTCCAAAGGTAACACCAACCCCTGCAGGTATGTACTTACAGAAAAAGATTTTAAGAGCAGAAGAAGACATTGAGAAATGCACTCACAAGACCTCCAGAGACTACAGAATTCTTCCAGAGGGTTATACCACCATACTTGGTGATTAGGCTGGGAGAAGGGGAGGGATGGGGTGGGCCAGAATTTGTCATAAAGGTGGAAACAGAGGATCCTATACTCCGCTGGCATAAATCGCTTCAATGGAGCTACACCAATTTACACCAGATAAGTGTTTTTTCCCATAGTTTATTCCCAGCGATATTATTTTCTCCCCTCTCCCATGTCTGCCTCCAAAGTCTGAAGAGGGGACACTGCTTTGGTAAGGGATGGGGGGTGGGGGAACGTGTCTTACCTTTCCCGTGTATGGAAATCCGAGTTTGTAAAATGGGTTGAGCTTGACAAAGTTCACCTCCACCATCTTGGTAACGATACCGACTGAGACTTTTCCCGTGTTGGTGGCTCCTGGGTGGAGAGATGAGACATCTGTTAAATGCTGACATGTTTGTTAAGCACTCAGCACTACAGGAGACAAAACGTGTCCTCCAGTGAAAGTTACAGTCTAAATGTCAGATATGTAACAGGCCTGAGCCATATGGACAGTGAGGCTCAGAACTGGGACTGGAACCAGCTGGAACCGTCAGTACCAGCCACTACTACTAAAGCCAAAGGAGCTCTGTTACCTGGGGATAGGTAGCAGGTTATTTTCGTCACTGTGGCTAGCCTCTGGGGGCTGCTCACACCAACTAATGCAGTTGATTACTGGCTGATAAAATGCACTGGGAGAGCCAAGGGACTGTGTCAGTTTAGTAAAATATGTCAAGCTCCTTTGATTCTCCCACGTTTTCCCCCACTTGTGCAGTTGGCTTGGAGAGGGCATTTAGCTGATGACGGTTAGTGTTTGCAGCCCACGCAGAAGAAGCGAGTCTTCAGGAGGGATCTGAATGAGGAGAGATTCGGGAGGCAACCAGACTGGGGTTGGGATGTTATTCCAAGCACAGGGGATGACACGGAGAAAGACATGGAGGTGAGAGTGAGGGGACGTGGAGGACTGAGATAAAACAAAGAGACACAATAGGAGATGCTGTCAGAGATGTAGGCTGGAGTGGAGTCGTGTCAGGACCTGAAGACAAGGGTGAATAGCTAGAGCTCGATTCAGTGAACAAGGGGCAACTGGTAGGGATTTGGAGGTTGGTATGCTATGGTGTGATTGATGGATGAGGAGGACCATTTTAGCAATGGCATTTGGGGCAAATTAGAGGGAATCAGTGTTGGTACTGGGGATGTCAGAGAGCCTAAGCAAGACAGGAATATGTGAACAAGACTACTGAATCCTTAGGATAGGAAATTATCAGAGAGACTGTGGTTAGGAGCTAACTGTGGGGAAAAGACTCTTATGAATGACTGGGGTCAGAAGGCTTAAAAGCTGTTTAGCTCATGGCCTGCTATGGTTCCATGGCCGATTGAGAGTCACTTTTTGTGGTGCTGGAGCTCACTTTAGGGGCAGGTTGGTTACTGTTGTTGGAAACTCTTTGGGGAAGTAAGAAATCTATGAGCAGGGACACTAGAAAGAGGAGATATAATCACTGGTGTGGTAGAAGTCTGATGAACCCTAACCAACACCAAAACTAAAGGACAATGGAATTCAGTTCCCCTGAAGAAACCCAAAACTGGAAGTGGCTGAGGTGTCACAAAGGATTGGCTCAAAGATCCGAGGTTAAAAAACAACCTGGAAATGGAGAAATGGGGAGGCAACCAAACACAAATGCAATCAGTCAATGGTTTCACAGACAAGGAGTAGCCCAGGCCAATAGCTCTGTCTCCCCTCTCCACTTCTCCCTCCCTGGCACCTGTTCCTTCTTCCTCCAGTTCTGCTGAAATGTAAAAAGTGTTCTCGTAGTCAGTGCTGTTTACTTCTAGGTCATCCGTATCCACTGTAAAAATGGCACAACCTTTCTCGTTCGTCTGGAGATGGAGAGATGGACGGAGAAAGAGAGAGAGAGAGAGAAAGAGAGAGGCTGTGGTTTATAGATGTTGGATATTCTTAAAAATCCTCCCCTCTGTCCCATGACTGCATAGAAGCTCAAAACCATGTACATCTTATCAAAAACACAGTGGACACCTCACTTAGGGAGGGGACAAAAGATATTGATTAGACAGGCACCAAAGAATGATATATCCATGTGCTGCAGACAAAAGGTATGTTTATTAGAGAAATCACAACCGTATCCCTAGAGGGAACTGAGACCAGATCCCCATGCCTTAGCTGTAAAAACACAGGCTTTGACAACTTGAGCTAGGTAGAGCTCAGCCAGCAGCTACTGGTAGAAGGTCTTTACTAGTCTCTGCCTGTGGCACTTAATAGTTTAGTCTCTTAAGGCCAAAATACTTTGGTTCCATTACAGTTGTTGGGTTCAGTTTGCAGGTGTTGGGTGGTGTTGGCGGCCTCTGATATACAGGACGTCAGACTAAATGATCTGGAGGTCCCTTCAAGCCTTGGAAATCGCTGACCCTCTCTGTGGGTATGTTCAGCCCCTCGGATGGAGGGGAGAGAGACAAAGAAGTGCTGTTATTTTGGTCCATGTCTAAAGCACGTGGCTTTGCTCCTGTTAGCTCTGCAGAGCCCGTACAGCAGAGGGCTGGAAGCCAACCTGCATTGTACCCCACTGGCAGAATAGTTACTGGGTTCCAGCGGCAGAGCTGTCACTGCTGGTTGGGCTGTTAATGCTGCAAAGACCCAGCTGCACTTTCAAGTCTCGGCTTTGAGTTCATCCAGCACTGGTTTCTGTTAGATCTGAGAGACAGGAGTAGCAAGAACAGTGTTTTAATGTAGTAACTCAGGTGGCAAGATAACAGGATAGATGAACTTATGATCTGATTGGTTGAGGCAGGAGAAATTATAATGATCAGACTAGATGGACCAGGACACATTAGAAATGTCTAGCTAGATTAAATGTACCAAGAGTCTGTTCTAGTAAGTGACTCTCATCCCCCCTTCCTCAGCTGCTCACCTGGAGTGTATACTGCACAGTTATCATAGACAATGTCATGTTTTCTTCTTGTTTATAGAAATGAGGCAGGTCCCGAATCAAAGTGATCTCTATTTTCCCCTGAACAGGTTTCCCATAGGTGTACCTGTATCAGAAGGACAGAAAACACCCGGAGGGGAATTAAAGACTTCAACAAAAAGAGTAGAATGAAGAGCACCAGCAACCCATTTCAAGGGAGAAGATGGATACTAAAAGCATCTACCTCTTCAGCCACTGCACCCCCTTTAAATAAGGACGAGGGCCTGAGATGGCCGCAGGATAAACACACCTGGCAGTCACCTCCCTTGCACTGCATCCCCTTTAAATGGGGAACAATGTCTGTATGAAAGGCTCCGTCTCAATCAGTATCTCTGTTGAGGTCTACGCTTTCCCCACATAGTCCCTGTGGCAGAGCTGGTGAGCAATTCTGTCAGAATGATTTGTGGGTGGAAAATTCACTGTCTGCAAACAAAGGAATTTTCTGGGGATATTTTTCAGTTTTGCCAGAAAATGTTGATTTTTCCACTGGAAAATCATTCCCAGCTTGGTGGCTCCCTCACCTCTTTGTAGCCCACCCGGCAATCTGCCAGGGGCTCAGCCTTCTAGCTCCCCAGCTCCAGGGATGCCACTTGATGGACTGCTGCAGACCAAGGATTTCCAGGCTTCTGGCTCATTGGCAGCCTGAAAGCCCTGGAAACCCCAGCTCCCAAGCTCTCAGGCTCTTAAAGCTGTCTGGCTGTCTGCCTGGCAGGCTGGCAGGGCTCAGGGTAGCTTGGGGAGCTTTGGAAACCTTTCAAAATGGTCACAATGAAGTGTTATTTTGACTTCCCTGAAACCAAATTTGGGAGCTCCCATCCTGTGGTAAATTCAGATTTTTCTGTTCTGTTTTGGAACAATGTTTTTTTTTTTTAATTTGGGAATTTTTCACAGAACAGAAATTCCAGGTTCCGGACACCTCTGCCTTGTGGCTCTTCAGATGTGTTTACTGATCAGGAGTTGGAATTATCTGTTCCTTGCTGTGATTTGGGCCCCCACCCCTACAAGGAAAGAGAACACACCACTAGGGGCCCTTACACTCCTGCAAGGCCACTGGCAGCAAGAGGTCACTCTCCGATGTGGGGGGTGGGACAGTGACAGAGGAGTGCCACTGACCTGCCACAAACAGTGACCTGAAATTCCTCTTCCGAAGTGAAGATCAGTGGCGGGACGTCAAACACCAGCTCAAACTTGGGCAGCTCTGCAGAAGAGAGTGGAGGGCAGGTTGAAGGCATAATCCAAATAGGGGAACTAAATCTCTGAGACACTGACAAGGCACTAGATGGGTATGGAGATTAACTCTCCCTTACGAGGGAGTACCATGAGGCCTGGCGTCCCACTGAGGGGACAGTTGAGGGATGGAAGGAAGCAGGAAGCCATGACTGAATTAACCTGGTGACTGAATTCCATCTCAGCCCCAGGAGACGGGGATCTGTCCAGGCTATGGATGCATGAAAGTGAGGCCCTGGGCTGAATGAACATGGAGACTAAATGCTGGAGCAGCTGCCACCCCAGAGCTCAGGTTCCATTGTGGAGGTCTGGACTCTGATACATGTGTCTAGTTGAAGCTCAAGATCGAATGCACACTAGGACTGAATTCCCCTCTCTCCCTCCTTTGTGGGACTGGGGCGCCACCAGGGTAGCAGTGTGTGGCTGGCTGAGTGAAGATTAGGATGGAAAGCACTGGGGACTGAATCCTTCTACAGGACAGGGGTGGGGGGGCTCTATCCCCTAAAACTGCAGTTTACCTAAGTGGAGTGATCTAATCATAGAACCATGTATTCCAGCAGGGAGGCTGCCATTACAGGGTCCATTCCCCAGCTCCTAATGCTGTCTCCCCCTCACACTCCCTTCCCAGTCTCACCATATTCCTCCACCAGGAAGGTTGTCGCAATGTGCCGAGGCAAATCCTTGTCCAGTCTGATGATGTAAGTCCCCATGGCTGCTTCAGAGGCCAAGGGCAAGGACAGATCCACAATGCCTTGTCTTGGCTTCACATCTACCCACTGGCTGATGCGATTCCCACTGGGATTCTGGGCAGAATCACACACGTTCAAATATGCACAGCTGAGAACAGTCATGCACGCACAGCTGCTCCGCACAGTCACACACACACGGAATGAGCGAGGACAGTACCCGAAATCACAGCTCCATTCACTGCGCCAATGGAGGGACTGTGTGAGGGATCACAGCCCCATTTATTGCCCCAGTGGACAAGGTGTCTGAGAATCATGGCCCCATTCATTGCCCTGATGGTCAGAGTTCCTGAGGGATCACAATCCCACCTCAATCTCCTCATCCTTTCTTTTTTTTGGACAGCTGGATATTCCCTTCATTTATTGCTGCTTCAGATCATGCCTCTACCTCACTCCAGACCATTAATCACTGGTCACGCTGCAGAGGCAGGGTTTTGGGGCAGGGTAGAGCCAAGATGCAGCTGTCTTAACTCTGCGGTTGCTAGAGCACAAAGGTCAGGACGGAGCAGAGAAGACAGCTCAGGAAGTTAGCTCCTGGTCACTCACCTGTAGCTCTACCAGGGGATACTGCAAAACACAAGACAAAAACCACATTGCTGTTATTTAGAAAGCAACACCATCCACGTGCCCTAGCATCATTAACGCCCCAGACACCGGCCCCACCTCAGGAGAGCCTGCCCCTAAACTCAGACCCCAACAGTCCCCATTTCTCATCAAGGTCTCGATTATAAATTGCTCCTCCCTTTTCCAAGGCAGTGGAGGGGCTGCTGAGGCGACCCCCAGGGTTGTGTTCCCCATGGAGAGCCCAGGGACGGTTGTGGCAATTGGGCCTACAAATTTACCCTGATTGTGAGCTCAACTGTGTAGTGATTCAAACACTGTGTGAAGATCATAAACAGGACAGTGAGACCCAAAATCAGTGAACCAAAACTGGTATGTTGGAAATTCAGTCTAATTGGTGGACAAAATAATAGGAGATGGGCTATTCCACCCCTCACTCCTTTTTGGGGAGAAAAATGGGTGACTGGAGTGAGCTTCACCATCATGGCTGCCATCCTCACCATCCCCTGGGACCCTGGACCTTCTTTATTCTAGTTCTGAGAGATTTCCTCACCAGAATGGCCCAGTCCGACTCTGTTTATGCTTATGCCTTTGACTCTCTGGACCCCTTTATTCTAATTAAATTAATACAACAGGAGCTAGCCCATCCCTGTTCTTTGTTAACAGGGGCAGGTTAGGTGTCTGATGTTTCTCACAAGTGTAATTCCTGTGGGTATCATTCTGTATATCTGCTGAGACTTGGCACATTCAGCACACTGATGCCCCTACTTCCTGGATAAGCCAGAGGGATACTCACCACTTTATCGATGGCCTTAAAATCCTCATCAAGGGTCACAATTCGAAACTTTACTGAAGGAATACAGAAAGCACAGCAGGTTACTCGGTGTATAACAGACCCCCAGATAGTTCTGTACCTCCCTTCCTATGCTCAGGTACCCTTTCCCTGTTCTATCCTCAGAGCTACTGACCCTTTCCCAAAGATCCCCTGCAATAACACACATCTGGTTTAGATCGAGCTGAGGCCTGGTAAACTCATTAAATGCATCCTGGAATTTATTATTGTTAATTTATTGTTTGTAAAACGGCAGCTCCTCTTGGCCCCTCCCACCTGTTGTCTGTCTGGTCTGTTTAGCCTGTAAACTCTTTGGGGCAGGGACTGTCTCTCATTGTGTGTTTGCCCAGTGGGGGAATACACTCTCATCTCCTGTGGTGCTTCGAGGTGCTGCTCTAATATATACCATGATAATACTCTGGCAAAAACTCCAGGGGCTGTCCCCTGACTTGAGTAGTCATGGACTTTCTTTCAGGTCCCACCTGAGAGATAGCACTGCCACCACCATGGCGCCCTCTAGGGCCACACTGGGGCACTGCGGACAGTGGCAATTCGGAGGAGTACCCGGTACTGAACCACGCACCCCACTCCCTGCAGCGCAGCACCCCCTAGTGCCGCACGGGGGTCAGTGCTGAGTCAGAGGGGGCAGCACCCTGTGGTGACAAACCCACCCCACTCCTGGCGGCTTAGAGATCTGTCTTCCCTCTGGCCCCATCCTGGTTAGCTTGCTGTACCTGAGGAGATCACCATCTCCTGCTGTGGACAGTCACTGACTCTCCTCCCCCAAGCTCCATGTGCCTCTTGCCGTTCATACCTGTCTCTCCGGGTTTGTAGAAGGGCTTGTCTGTGTCTATGATGATCCTCTCATTCCGTCTTCTCACCAGCACCTTTTTGCGGCCCTCATAGCTCAAGTTCTCCCCCCTGTGGATCACTGCATGCACAGAGGCCACTTCACCTGACTGAGAGATGCAAAGGAAACTGGCATCTTGGTGGCAGGACTGAGAACCAGAGGCCTTTGTGCAGGGAAACTACTCCTGCCAATTCACCCAGGGTAGCTCCTAGGAGACAGGGCCTTTATTTGCTCTCTCCTGTGTTCCCAGGAGATGATGGATAAAGAAAATCCCCATTCCTCTTATTTCCCTCCATCCTTCCCTCCATAGGCTTTTTTTCTCCTCCTCTTCTTCTCTCTTCCATACCCATCCTTGGGCTCCTCTTCTTCCTCCATCTCCCTCCACTGTCTAAGTCCCCATTTCCCCTCCTTCTCCTCTGTTCTGTCATCCTTCTCATCCCATCCTCTATCTCTTCTCCTCCTCTCTCCCTTTAGCAGTGCTACTCCCCAGGGAGATGAGGGGAGGATTGTAGCCCTCTGTTTTGTGGGAATAGAGGGGGTTGGGAGATGTGAGACTTACTGGTTCATGAAACCCTTTTTCCCCAGGAACAAAGGCTGGCACCTGCAGAATGGAGGAGAGGTGGTTGAGTTGCAGCAAAGGAAAAAAGAAAACCAATACATTAGTGAGATTTTATTTCTCACACACCACAATGGCAGCAGGCCCCAGAGCTAAACAACCCCAAAACTTCAGGATGTTGGGGATCTGGATCCAAATTCTGTGGCTGGAGTCCGTTTCTAGCCAACCTGATCGTACAAGGAATATTTGGAAGGGTAAGGAACCCAAAGGAGGGAACATGGTGGGAGGTAAGGTGCTCACCTACATGCAGTGATGACCCTTGATTTGTTAATATAGGGTTGCCCGACTTGAAGATCAACCTGTAAACAGGACCCTGGAGACAGCATTCTTGGGCTAAGAGAGGCCATGTGCAGTCAGATGTGGAGCCATCTAACACAGCACTGGTAAGACTGGGATACGTGTCAAACTAATATACTGTGCACAAGTCAGTGCACCTCATTACTTGGGTGAGGTCAATAAAGCCCGGGGACATCCAGTGACGAGCACCACAAATGATTTAAAGAGCAGTTCTATTCTGAAAAGTGACTCTGTAAGAATGGCTTTGCTGGGTTCTATGTTTATCATCTCTCAGACAGTCTAGATCTACAGTGCCGGAGGATTTTGGTGGCAGTCGACAGGAGATATGCAAGCTATAAATAGTAGCTTGCATATCTCCTGTCAGCTCTCTAACGTCTACTTTCTGTGGGGTCCCCACTGCTCTGCGCCGAGGGGAAATGGCCTCCGGTCAATGCAGCATTACTCTTTTCACAGGGGTGGATTGACGGTGTCGACTGCTCAATCAATTGAGCAAGTCTCCTCTGCCACTCAGTTGATCCCACAGAATTGATCCTGCACTGCTGACGATGCTGCCAGCAGGGTAAACATAGTTTCCAAATAGAAAGGTCTTTTCTAACTGCATACTCCCCCTGGCCTCTGAAAGTCGGACCAGGCTCTTTCCTTCACCCACTTCATTACCTGCAACTAAAGCTATGTCTACAGTGCAGCAGCAAATTCGCCGCTATCCGGATCAATTGAGCAGCAGAGAAGATCTGGAAGTTGATGCATTAAAACCATCTCCACAAAAAGCGTAGCACTGCGTCAATGGGAACGCATTTCCCATCAGCGCAGCTTTGTGTTGATGGTGTGCAAAATGGATGTTACTAAGTCGATGGGAGTTACGCAAGCTGCTCTACATCACTTGCATATCTCCTGTCAACTGCCACCGAATTTTCAGGTGAGTGTAGACCAGGCCAAAGGCTTTGCAATGAAAACTTAGTAATTCTCTTGGTGATACGCGGACTAGAACAGACTCCAGTTCCCTCTTGCTGTGCTGCGCTGACTCCATGGGGAGAACTGAATGGAGGGAAGCAAAACCAATTCATCGGGAGAGTCAGGAACCATGACCCTGAATGCACACAGGGAGCTGGTGTGTTACTGAGTAAGAAGGGAATAATTTTAGCTACATTTCAGGGCAGAGCCACACTCTGGAAAAACTAATGTATGAGGAAAGATTAAAAGAACTTAATCTATGTACATTAGCTTGGCTAATGAACTACAAATATTAAACCAGTGTAAACACCAAGGAAGAAGAGGTTTTCTTGCAGGGTTTAATTGGGATTAAATAGCATGAAATGGAGCAAAGCAGTAAATTTTGGTTTAAATAATGGAAATCTGTCCTGGTCTGTGAAACTGTTGGATGATCTGCCAAGGGATGGACTGAACCAGTTTGATTAGAGAACGCAGGGTAGCAGCGCACACTGCAGTGGAGTGTACTGCGGTGCGCACGAGGGGCACGGGGCTCATTTCTGACTTGGAGTCGAGAGTCTTCCCTACAGCATCTGGAGCAGCGCCTGAGCTCACCTTGAAGCTGATGCACTCAAAGATTCCTGGCTTCTCCACATCCTTCTCCACCAAGGTGTGATTCTGGCTCTGCATCTCCAACGTGACCACCAGATGGACAGTCTCAGGGAGTGAGCTGAGGTGGATACAGATCTTCTCATGGCTGGGATAGTGAATGATGGCTGGGAATGCCACCACATAGTAACTAGAAGAGAGGAGGAGATGAGGAAAAGGTAGGGGGGTAATTCAGTGTCTGAGGGGGGCAGGCCAAGGGAGGCCCTCTCTACTGCTCCTATTGAGGAAGACACCATGGATCATAGAGATTTCATAGGCCAGAGTGGAGGTAGTTGTGGTGCAATTCCCTTTCCGTCCCAGGAGGAGGCAGCATGCACAGTGTGGAATCAGAGCTTGGCACAGGACACTGGCATAGCTCTGTCTGCCTAGGACATGGGTGTCTAATTCAGGGCAAGAGCAGTCTAATACATTCCTCATGTCCTTATAAAAAATGAAACAGTAACAGGACCAGAAAACCCACCATCCTGGCTAAACAGCAGAGTAGGAGAGGGGAACAGAGGCAAACAGGCATCGTTTAAAAACTGGAAGTCAAATCCTAATAAGGAAAATACAAAAGAACATAAACTCTGGCAAGTGAAGTGTAAAAGTATAGGTAGGGAGGCCAAAAAAGAAATTAAAGCACATCTTGCTAAGAACACAAAAGCCAAGAGCAAAAAGAATTTTAAGTATATCAGAAGCAGGAAGCATGGGGATCACTGGTGGCACTGAGTGACCAAGGTGCTAAAAAAGCTCTCAAGGAAGACGCAACCGTTGTGGAGAAGCTAAATGAATTTTTTGCATTGGTCTTCACTGCAGAGGATGTGAGGGAGATCCCCACACTTGGGCCCTTCTTTTTAAATGACAAATCTGAGGCACTGTCTTGGATTGAAGAGTCGATAGAGGAGGTTTTGGAACAAACTGATACATTAAACAGTAATAAGTCATCAGGACCAGATGATATTCACCCCAGAGTCCTGATGGAATTCAAAGAAGAAGTTGCAGAACTATTAACTATGGTATGTAACCTAACATTTAAATCAGCCTCTGTACCAAATGACAGGATTGTAGCCAATGTTACACTTATTTTTAAAGAAAGCTCCAGAAGTGTTCCTGGAAATTACAGGCTGGTAAACCTAACTTCAGTATCAGGTAAAACTATAGTAAAGAACAGAATTATCAGACACATCGATAAACACGATATGTTGGGGAAGAGTCAATACAGCTTTTGTAAAGGGGAATCACACCTCACCAAACTATTAGAATTTTTTGAAGGAGTCAACAAGCATGTGGATAAGAATGACCCAGTGGATATAGTATACTGGGGATTTTCAGGAAGCCTTTGAGAAGATCCTCATCAAAGGCTCATAAGCAAAATAAGCAGATATGGAATAAGAGGGAGGGTCCTCTCATAGATCAGTAATGACTTAAAAGATTGGAAACAAAGGGTAGGAATAAATGGTCAGATTTCAGAATGGAGAGAAGTAAATAGCTGGGTCCCCCAGTGATTTGTACTGGGACCAGTGCTGTTCAACATATTCATAAATGGTCTGGAAAAGGGGGTGAACAGTGAGGTGGCAAAATTTGCAGACGATATAAAATTACTCAAGATAGTTAAGTCCAAAGCAGACTGTGAAGAATTATAAAGGGAACTCACAGAACTGGATGATGAGGTGACAGAATGGCAAATGAAATTCAATACTTATAAATGCAAAGTAGTACACACTGGAAAAATAATCCTAACTGTACATATAAAATGATGGGATCTAAATTAAGTGTTACCACTCAAGAAAGCAATCTTGGAGTCATGGTGGGTAGTTCCCTGAAACATCAACTCAATGTGCAGCAGCAGTCAAAAAAAGCTAACAGAATGTTAGGAACCATTAGGAAAGGGATAGACAAGAAAACAGAATGCCTCTGTATAAATCCTTGTTACACCCACGCTTTGAATTCTGCATGCAGTTCTGGTTGCCCCATCTCAGAAATGGTACACTAGAATTGGAAAGGTGCAGAGAAGGGCAACAAAAATGATTCGGGGAATGGAACCAGTTCCATATGAGGAAAGATTAAAAAGACTGGGAGTGTTCAGCTTAGGAAAGAGTCAACCGGAGGGGAGGGCATGATAGACATCTATAAAACCATGAATGGTGTGAAGGAAGTGAACGAGGTACTAGGGTACTAGGGCAGGGTGAACAGGGCAGCCTCCCAGGCCACAAAGCCAACAGGGTGGAAAAATGGGCTGGAAAAATGACCAAAAATCCCACCAGTAGGTGGTGAAAATATCCTTGCTCACCCTGGGCGCTAAAATGCTAGTTAGGGCTGTGCTTCCACCACTCCAGTTACTCTCAGTGGGAGCTGCAGGTGCTTCGGATCTCTGAAAATAAGGCCCACCCAGGAGCTCAGGACTGGGATTCTAGCCCCATCAGCTACCCCCCCTCCTCTGCCAGCAACGACACTCCTGCCTATTGAGCCCCAGCAAACAAAAGCGGAAAACCTTACGGATCCAGAGTTGCTGGGGCTGCAGCTGGGAGCAGAGCCAGGGCCCAGATGAGTGATACTCCCCACATGGCGTAGGCTGGGACGGACTGCTGGTGGGATCCACGCTTAAGTCCAGAGCAGCTGGCTCCGGAATCCAGGGGCTGAATCCTAAATATCCCTCCAGAGATTCCTAAGTCCAAAGGGTACTTGACACATGGGGTGCAGGTATCTCATCTCCCCTGGGCTAATGACATGGACAATATTTACCCTCCTCCACTAAGAGCTTGGCAAAGGCCACAGAACCCCAGGCCTCCTCCCACCCCATTCTGAAATGTGTCTGTGACCATTTCAGGTCCTAGTGTGTAAAAGGGACTTTGATAATGAGTTATGGATCTGGGGAGCTGCCATACAAACTGAGCAGGAGTCATGGGAGTGAAAATCTTCAGGAGTGTCTGACACGGCATGGGACTACAGCATGCAGTGGGAATTAAGGTCTTGCACCAATCCTTATCCCCTCTGCAGGGGGAAGGCATCTTGCTCTACTACTGTCTATTCACTCCTTCAATGATCCACCCTTCACCCACCTCATCCCTACCTTGGGGGGATGGCACCTTTAGATCTGCTGACAGCTATCATCTACCTCACCACACCCCTCTGTCACAGATGTGGTCAGGCTGCCCATCTTGGCTGCCCACCAGATTGCTGTGGTCCCTGGGTGTTTTAACGCCTTGGAGTCTGAACAGACGTCCAGGCACTATCCCGGTTTGGGGTCCTTTGGCAAACTCTCAGGAAGGGATTCTCCTCCACACTCCCCCCCCCCCCCCCCGTGTATTCTAGGATGTTTTTTGTAATCTCCTTCTCTGAAGCATCAGGGCTGGCCAAGGCTGGAGATGGGACACTGTGCAGGGTAGGCCAGGGCCCTGAAGTGGCACCAAGCTTTCGCTCTCTCAGGTGCTTGACTGGCTGGCTCCTGCGCACATGCTCAGGGTCTAACCAATCCCCATGTGTAGAGTAAGGAAGGAATTACTACCCAGGTCAGGCAGGCAGGGACCTTTGGGTTTTTTCTCCTTCCTCTGCAGCATGTGGGTGCAGGTCACTTGCCAGGATTATCTGCGTATAGCTCACTTAATCATTTCCCTGCCACTGCAGGGTCTGGGGTCGTTGGTACACCCAGTCGCTCCTCGTCTCTGCCCGTGGCACATAACAGTCTAGTCTCCTGTGGGTCGCATTTACTTTGCTTTCATTTCAGTTGTTGGGGTTCGCGTGTGGGTGCTGTGTGGTGTTGTTGGCTTGCGTTATGCAGGAGTTCAGACTCAGTGACCTAAAGGTCCCTTCTGGCCTTAAACTCTGTCTCATTGGCCCTCTGCCTAGCACCCCATCCTGAGAGATGGGAACATGTGGCCCAGCTGCCGTCCCCGAGCGGAGTGCTGCCTCTTCTGACTCCTTCGTAGCTTAAACACACCCTCATCCGGAATCCTTCTCCACGGTCTGAGCCTTCTGCGTTACCTCTGTAAGGGGCCACGGGGAAGGCACGCAGACACGCTGTGTCAGATTCCAACACCATTGCTCTTTCCTTACGCAAGAGAGGCGAGGTCATTTAGAACACAACAAACATGCTGAACACAATGTCCCGCACTAGCTCACTGTTCCCTGGGAAGTCCTTGGGGGACTGTCTGTATTTAGGTAGGCAGGGTCCCCGCTGGCCTCATCTGGCTCCTGTACCTGCTTCTCTCAACTTACTGATGGAAAATGGCCAAGCTGTCATTACCACCACCTGTGCACAAAGCTGCACAGTCCTTTATAACCCTCCAGTCTTCTCTGTCAGGTCACTTCGTGATCAGCCGACCAGGCAACTTTGTTACTAAGTGACCTCTCCCCGGGGAACCCGGTTTGCCCAGGTAGAAGCAAGTTCATTATCTAGCATGTATATATTTAAATGGACTTAATGACTCTCTTTTGTCAGCCCTGTGCCACTGCCCAGTTGGGACATCAGTCCAACGCGGAGATGAAGAGTCAGCAGAGAGGTTAAAGAACGGCACATCCAAAATGGAGTCTGTCCTCTGACGCAGACACAAAGGGCCCCAGTGTCTAGCATGTAAGCAGGTTCTGGATGAGCTTTCCCCTGACATCTAGTGATGTGCTGGGGGGAAGGGGAAGACTTCAGGAGCAGACCGTATTTGCATAGGTACACCTAAGCTGTGGAGGTGTGCAGCAGATGGAATGGTTTTTCCAGATTAAGGCTGGTTCCCCTTTTCCCTTTTATCAAACTCAAAGAGTTTAATCAAACTCTTTCTTTTGTTATACAGAGATTCAGTGCTTGTGAGAGGGGAAGCATTACCTCTTCGAGGCACCCAGGAGTGGTGTTTAGTTTTCCCATACTGAGTGGAGCTTGAGCCCGTTCTCGTTTGTGTTGTTAGGTCCTTGTTGGTGCTGGTGCCACCTGGCAGAATGGTTACAAACAGAATAATTCATATGTTGTAAAGATTCCCCAGTCATCACAGAAACTCATCACCACTCACTCATCTAGATCAGGGGTAGTCAACAGGCAGTCCGCGAGCCAAATCGGGACCACCAGACACTTTTGAATGGACCCTGAGATTTTTAAATTATTTATTATCATTAATGTTATTTTTTTATTATTATTATTTTCTCTGGAGCCTGGACCTAGACTGTACCGTGCCAAGAAATCTGGACCTTGATAAAACGTAATTGACTCCCCCTGATATAGACTGGCTTCGCTGCTACCTTCCTCTACCCATCCACGTGAGCCACTCCCACCCCGTGTGACAGAGCCGGTGCGGCAGAGACTTCTTTAATGATGCTCCTGACTGTCCTTCCAGATCAGCCACACTTTCAGCTATGCTGCAGGGCTCTTCACCAACGTCACTCCACGGGACACTCCAAGGGACACCAGGACTCAGGGAATTAGTTCTCTGCCTTCGGTTTACTCCTACTTAAATCAGTTTCTTGACTTTACTCTGACATAGTACGTGCGTGTGTAGTAACCACTCCCTGTTCCCATAGCCAGATATAGGAGACCCACATTGACCTTTAAATCAGCTCAGAAGGACAGATAAATATATGGGCTCAAAGCTCTGTATGTCAGTGACCCTGAGGCATATCAGTGTCCTAGAATCATTTTATGCAGACTCAGATGATTCTAGAGTTCACGCTTGTCTCAGTGAGTGACTGAATTAGTGGGATAGGGTGGACAGCCATCAGTCCTTGATCTGTTACAGAAACAGTCCCTTTCTCTGGTTAGTCACTCTGCTATCAACCTCGGACTAGGGTGACCATATTTCCCTAAACCAGTAATATCCAACTTTATTACACAGGAAGACCATACCTGAGCACAACCTTGTGTGGGCCAAACAGATTCTACGTATTTAATAAGATTTAAAGTCACCTGTATCAATTTGTATTTTAAGTACAGCTTTTTGTGTATGTGTTTAGATAGAAACAACCTATGTACAATACTGTCTATTTAAAAACAAATGAATAATTAGTGCATAAAGCATGTATCAGAATGATAGAAAACAAGAAAAAAACAGTAAAGAACACATAACCATCTCCCTAAACACAAATAACAAGTGCACGTTCTGAGTTAGTGAGAAGTCTCAGGTTATTTCTCAACAACCAGTTTTTTGAAGTTTGACTGAAAGTGAGAGACACTCATCTGAAGTACAACATGCAGGTGGTTTGTTCACAGATGTATCTGCTGCTGAACATTGTGCACATTTGTCTAGCAAATTTGCACAAATTTTGGAACTGATTATTTGGCAGCAGTGAGTAAAACTCCACCAGTTTCTTTTTGTGAAACATGTCCTTTAAATATGAATTAAATTGTAGTTCAGCTAGTTCTGCACCAATATCTTCTAGCCTTCAAGTAATTGTCTGGTGAGATAAACTTACCACTTCGATAAGGTTCCTTTTGTCAGGACACATTTCCTCCATAACCACATTCATACATTTTTTAATGAACACCCCATCAGAAAAAGATTTACACTAAGTACGCAGTAAATATGCAATACAGTAGCTTGCCTTCACTGCTGCTGCATTTTCTTCTTGTTGCATTTGCTGCAAACTTCCAACCTCTTTTTTCAAAGACATGATCTTTACAGTTCAATTTTTGCCCCTCTATTTATCATCCTTTTCCCTGTGTTTCATGTTGCTTGATGTTATATTCCTTCCACACTGGATCTGTTTATTTACAAATGAGAGACATAATGATTTGCCTTGATGGGACACAAAAAAGAATTGATTGATCCACTTGTCTTGAAAAACATGACATTCAACGTCCAACTTTCCATTTTTTTGTTGGAGGCATTTTCATGAATAATCTGCTTTTACCTGCCAATCAGAAGTATTGAATCAGGGGCAGAGTAAGATAATCTGTGCACATCTGAAGGCACTGTCCTGAATTTTTGTAGCAACGGTCATTAAGGAAGTACATGTTTAACTGGTCTGCCTTCACAGCTAGGTGGCAGGAGAGTGGCAGCTGCTGGCCAAGTGCCCAGCTCTGAAGGCAGCTCCACTGCCTGCAGCAACAGAGAAGTAAAGGTAGCAATACCATACCATGCCACCCTTAGTTCTCCGCTGCTTCTGGCAGTGGCACTGCCTTTAGAGATGGGCGTCTGGTCAACAGCTTCCGCTCTGCCTTGTCCAAATTGGACACTCTTCAATTAACGCTTCAGCTGCTCAGCTCCCAGGCTCTCTGCCCAATTGACTGCAGATAGGACTGACTCCCTCCGTCGTTCTTCTGGAAGCCACAATTCTTGGCCCCTAAAGGACACCGAATCCCACCCCAGATGTTCTTCAAGCTCTGCTTCACTTGCCAGGTCACTTTCTTCACCTAGTTCCAGGCCTCCCAGCTCCATCCCACAGCCCCCTGATGGCTGTTCTCTGCAGGTATCTGCTGTTGTCACATTCCCCCACTCCAGGTCCTTATTTACAGAGACACCTGATAGCCCGACCCCTGCTGGGGTGGGGGCTGACAGTGGGAGCCCCAGCCAGCAGGCTGTGGGCTTTATGAAATTCTCTGGCAAGCTGTATATGGCCTGTGGGCCATAGGTTGGGCACCCCTGCCTTCAGCTGAAAACGAGACACCGAGTAAGACACGGTCAGTGCTCAGGGGGAGTTTACTGACAGTACACCAAAACAGGTAAGGCAGTTTCATATATGTTATAGTTTTATATATTTTACTTACAATTCAGTAGTTACTGCCATTGTTCCTTGTCTTGCTGCTGTTCTTCAGGGTGTGAAGCTGCATGGGGCTGTCCCAAGCCACCCAGCGTGGCAGCTTACGCCCCCTCTCCCCCAAACTTCCTGCACGCTGTCCTAGTGGGGCGCGCCCCGGTTTGAAAAACAGACATTTGTTCCATTTGCTCTTGCCAACTGATGATCACTTGGCAAGAGAAAACAGGACAAATGCCCAGTTGTGCCAAAAAAAAAAAGTCATGATGTCTGGGACAGAGTTTAAAAAGGGGACTGTCGCGGCCAAAATGGGACGCATGGTCACCCTACCTCTGAGCTTAGTGGGAGGCGGAAAGAGAAAAGAAGTATAATAAGAAGGTAAACTCACTTATTCCTTTTGGTCAGGACTGAGGGGCACTGGCAGAGATGTGCAGGGAGCCCAGGGCTGGAATAGCAGGGCAAGATTGGTGTTTCATTTAGGCACAAAGCCTTTCCCCCTACACGTTTTTATATCTGCTTATCTGAGCTTTCGCTTGTGTTAATTTTCCTGAGAAAGAAAAATAGCACCGAACCAGTTCAGCTCTGGAGTAAATGCACAAGAGGCAGGGAAGTCATCAGGGATGACTTTTCCCCACTCTTCATTTAGTGAAATCCTCATAAACAGACCTTCTCAATAACACCACTGGAGTTCCTGCTGTGTCTCCTGTCACCATGAATGGTGATTCAAGGAAGTTAAGAACAAAGCAGACATCTTCCCACAGAGGTACTAGCAAACCCAGCAAAAGGCTTGAGGCAAGTGAGTCTAGGGGCTCTCTAACTTCTTTTGCTGGGACCCTCTTTGAAAATATTTCAGGCTGTGACGACTCTCCCCCAAAAAGTGATGACCCCCCCATGGCATGCTACCCTTACCGGCATGCATGGGGTTGACAGCTCACGACCACCCTAAAAAAACTTGGAGACCCCCTGAGGGGTCACAACCCCCAGTTTGAGAACCCCTGGTTTGTAAATATTGTCCTAGCAGTATCCATCTGGCCACCTCCCAGTGACAGTCATATGCAGCCTGATTTCTACCCTTTGGATTAAAAGCAAAGAGCCAGACACAGACACCATAACAGGGAGGGACAAGGGTGACGCTTCGTTGTAGCCTGACAGCAGGGGCAGAAGAACAGCCAGAGGAGGAGAGGTGTAGAGCAGGAAGATATCCCTTGTTTTGAGTCGGCCAGCACTCAGATATGCACAGCACGGCTCTCCTGTGGAGCTGTGTGCTCCTCCTGCCTCTCACAGCTGGAGCACCTGTCATGACGTAAGAGCCCTGGTTGTTTCATGTCTACATGCGGATTAGTGGGGAAAGTGTCAGAGCGAGGAGGGGGAGGAGGGGGGTTCATTGTGGTAGGCTCTTGTTATGGGATTCCTGGGAACAAAGGGGTATTTCTATGGGGTGTTTGATCCCCCCAGGTTTCATTCAGTCCTGGACCTCTGATTGCTGCATTCCTCTGGCTCTCCATAGTTCTTTGGGTACCCACGTCCTAGGAAACCTCCCACAGGGAGAAGATCTGCAGAACATCCAAGTCAGAAACTATCCTACCACATATGTGTGTTTCACTCTGACCTGTTAATATTTCATGCACTTTCTTGTGGTCCAGGAAGTATTTTATTTTGGGCTCTATGCTTCTCCCCAGGGCCATGGGTCACAATTTAAATCTTCAACCGGGACACTTAGATATCACAGATCAGCAAATTCTTTAGCCCCCTTTAATGAGAACATGAAGCTTAGTTCCACCTGCTTTTCCTGGTCCTGCTGTAATTGATTGGCTTTGTGTACCTGCCCTGGAGAGTCCTGAGAGGTAGAGGCTTTGGTTTCTGGAGACTTTTGTGTAAACATGAACAGGAAAACAGCTCTACTTACATTATAGAAAAAGAAATCATTAGGTCCCAGCCAGTGCAAGATGATTTCCTACTGTGCATCATCTGGCTTATTGTCCAGTCTAGTATTAAATGTTCCAAGCACTGCTCCCCCTTCCCCTGGGAGACTTTCCCACAGCCTGCCATATCTCACTGTTAGATAAGGTGCTGCTGATAAAATCTCCTTTAATACACAGCCTTGCATGGTTCCCGTACTGTTAGCTTTGACAAGTTGCCAGCTGTCTCGTACGTATGTTAATGCTTGCTGTTGCTTCATCAAAACAGGATTCAGCCTGACTAATGAAACATGCTTACTCTTGGGGGAAATGCCATTGGATCTCTTAATGACATAAGTAGTCAAGACAAGGACCTTGGCTTCACCTCTCATGCTCAGGACTGATTCAGTAATGATGAGTGTGTGGGGCAAGGAGAGAGAGCTAGTGATTGAGTTTCCAAGTAAACAGAGGTCACAAAGGGATTAAGTGATCCAGGAAATGAGTGCAACAGCTCCTGTTTGCACATCTGCTGCCCACAGTCCAGAGAGAAGAGGGCCATGAATCCCTTCACTGTATAGAACAAGAAAAAACAGCACAGAAAGACCCATCTCAGTTCAGCTATATAGATACCATCAACAAGTGGATACCAGTTCCTGCGGCTCTGCCACACAGGACACCAGCTCGCTCCTGCCTGGGTATTAAGCCACAATGTAAAAGTTGTTACACTCAAACTGACCAATGGCCCAGCTGCTTATATAGTACTAGCTCAAGCCAGTATCCCTCCTGCTGCACCAAATCAATCGATTGGCCCATCTAATCTGGTTGCTGTAAGTGGAGCAAGAACCAGATCATCAAATCTCATGCTTCGATGAAATTCTGTGTGTCAGAAAAAACAGCCCCTCTTACACAGCACTGCTCAGTTGACCATACGTGTTCTGCCTAAGTATTACATGTCTTTTCTTGACCTGTCAAGTACCAGCAACAGTAAGAGACAGGAGATATGAGCAGTTGGACCCGTGGCCACATCTATTACAGTAGATGGCAGGATACTGGACTAGATTGTTCTGTAGTTCCCAAATTAAATACCATAGAGCACATTTTTTGGTGATCTATGGCGAGCTGTCTGCTCACACGGTGCTGGTTCCTCCCTGTTTTCTGTTGCTAGGTTGCATTAAAAGTCTAAGCATAAACACGCTGAATACTTTCCTAGTGCTGCCCATGTACACAATGGCTGTAGTTGCCACTGGGGTGTTGTGGGGTCTGAAATGAGGATGGAAGTGGCTGCCATGGTGGTGATAGAAAGTGATAGAAAGGGCAGGTGGTCCCTGTCCACTGGGAATTGGAAATTAGGTCTCAGATTCTGTTTGTGAGCTGGTCCAGACTATGAAAAAGGCCAGTGTTTGGTCTGACAGATATAACACTTGCGTGCAATATCTGTTATATTAAACCTCTGAATGGTTTATGTAGGATTGTGTTTTGCTGCATGGGACAGGGCTGCCACAGCTCCTCCAGGAACAAAAACAGTGGGAGGTAAGAAAAGTGGATCACTACAAGAGAGGTGCCACCCCACACAGTGGTTTGCACAGACTGCTGCAAGCTGGGTTTTCCAGAGACCAGGAGACAAAGAAAGGCATTTTGGTATAAGAGAATGAGCTTGAGCTGACTCAGGGCTTTCTTTCGGATCCAGCAAACAGGACCGTCTGTCCACAGGATGTCTCCCACCCTTGTAGGAGGGTTGGAAAGACTGTTGTCCTGTAGAGCCCCATAAGACTGATGGGTGACCCCTGGTGAGCTGTTAGGACCTCTCTCACTCTGAGTCACCTTCATGTAATAGGAACTTTTATTGCTTCTATGTTTTTTCTGTAATGCTTTGTCCTTTAGCAGAAAGGCGCTTGCTTAGAAAGAGCAGGGCGGTAACTGGTAACTGCTGGCAATATGCTGGTCAAAGAACTCGGGAAGAAAGCACAGTGCCATGTTATCCTGTTGGCAGCCTGGCTTCTGGGGATATCATAGAGTAGATCAGGAAGCTGGGTAGCCTTATGCCCCCAGTTAGAAAAGAGAGAGATGCGAGTCTCCACCCAAGAGAGGAGATGGTTGGGAGCTGGAAACCTTAAAGGGTGCCCTTGAGAAGCCATGGAGGGGGAATACAGGTGCAGTTGCCCTCATACTGTGACAAATGGATCTCATACAGCGCGTGGCAGGAGGCTGGCTACACAGACAACTGTAAGATCCAGTATGACCAGGGTCCAGCTACCAGACCAAAGATGCCAGTGATGAAAGGCTGTGTGGTCCAGAGGATAAGGCACTGGACTGAGACTCTGTAGACCTGTGTTGTATTCCAAGCTCTGCCTCCGAGCTGCTGTATGACCCTGGGCAAGTCTCTTCCTCTCAATCAGCTTCCGTTTGCCCTCCCTCCTGGGCTTGTCTTGTCAGTTCAGATGGTAGCTCTTTGGGGCAGTCTGTACAGTGCTTAGCACAATGCCCCCTTCCACTCAGTGGGGGCATCCATGCGCTGCTGTGGTACAAATTAATAATAATAATGATGGTCTAATCTGGCACTGCAGGGAGCAGGATACCTAGAATGGATGGACCAGTGATCTGATGGAGAAATGCCATAGCACTGTTATGCTGGGTGCATTGTCGGAGACATCCCTTCCTGTTGCAAGCTAATCACAGCTAGGACCTTTCTCTTCTGCAGAAACTATGCAGTGGCAATACCAGCTCAACTCTTCCATCCCTCCTCAGAGACAGTCTGTCTCCAGGTCAGCAGAAGTCAAGAGGTCCCAATCCAGGTGACAGTAACGCTACAAACCAAAACTGGGAATCAGACTCTGATCACACGATCTATCTCTCAGCCCAGCTTCTTTGACTGCACCAGCTTTCAGGTGAGCAACAGAGAGACCATGCATTGGAGCTGCAACCACAGCAACATGGGGTCGGGAGGTCACCAGTTAGGTTCTCTTATTGCTGGAGGAGGTGGGCAAGGACTGTGTATGTAGATATCTCAGTGTTCCTCTGCACTCCTGCTTTTCAAGAACTGAACCTCCCTGCTCCTCCTCACATCTCTGCAATATCCCTCAGTCCTGCCCTGCAGTCGTCCCCCCGCACTAGTCCAGTTCTGGCCTGCCCCCCAGCTCGGCCAGTGCCCCTCAATCTGCTCTGTAGTACTTCCTTATTTTTCTTCACTTCTTAATACAGACTTTGAAAAGGACACTGAGCTCCTCCAGGATGAGGCCAGCTGGAGCAAAGTCAAGTCCTCATTATTTTTATTCTCAGAACCCCTAGAGTTTTGCCCATCAGCTGTGGTTGGTTTGTGACTCTGTCTGCAGGTCCCTGCTCCTGTGGGTAGCTCAGAGGAAGTGGCCTTTGTCGAGGTCACAGGCTTTGGGCCTGACTCAGAGTTTCAGGAGAGACAGAAGATCCTGATCAAGCCTGTGATGAAGAGGACTTTTGTACAGATGGACAAACCTATCTACAAACCTGGACAGATAGGTAAGGACAGGTGTGGCAGGGGGAGAACGCAGGAAATTCACCCCACCTTCCTGGCTGCATCCACCACCTCCCTTGACATGCAGCTGAGCATGGTCTGGGTCACAGGCCAGGCTGATGTGCTGTGTGGTAAAAGGCCCGCTTCTCCCTAGTGGGTCTCACACTTTTGCCACTTGTAGTGGGCCAGGGCATCACCAGTTACCCCATCTCCACAGGGAGGGGGGTAGGGACCCAGACCCACCCACTCCTCCAGGTCCTTGCCCAGGGGCCCTATGAGTAGCAGCTATGTGCTGCTGGCACCATACCCACAGCTGCAGTCTTTCCCCTGGGCTATTTCCCCTCCCCCTCTCTCCTTCTGGCTCCTTGAGCCCAGTACCTTCCGCTGGATTCCACCTCTCTTCCACACACCACTGTACTCCAGTCTGCTCCTCTTCACAACTCCACACACCCCTCCACTCAGTGGCGCAGCACACCTACTCCTCCAGTTCATGCACTGTCTCTCAGGAGCACAGGGTTTTTATCAGGCACCTGGCTGGGCCTTAATTAGCCTCAGCTTCCCCTAATTGCCCTTTAATGACTCTGGCTACTCTACAGGGAATAAAGGCCGGATCATTCTGGCACTTACATACCATCCTTCTCACACTCTCCTATTGCTGCTGGAGGAGACACTACTTGCTGGAGGTGCTGCTACTGCTTCTTGGGGGTCTCCTTTGCCCCCCTGACTCAGGGGGGGTGAGTGAGTGGCCTCTCCATCACCATCACCATCACCACCACCACCACCACCACCACAACCCCTGCTGCTGCTCCCAGGACCAGCACCATCACCACCAGCTGCGGAGAAGCCCCTGTCCTGGCTGCCCTGCTTCCTCCTCTTTCTGCTGCTACTGCCATGAGCTCTCCTTCCCTGCTGTTGCCCCCACTCAGACTCCCACATTTGGGGGACCCTTTGCCCTTTCACTTCTCTGCCTCCCCTTCCCTGTAGCTGCCCCTGCTGACTGACCCCCTCCCCTCCCTTTTGCTGCCCCCTCCCTGCATTTTGTTCATTAGCTTGTTTGTTTATCCCTGTGTTAGTTTGTTTGCCCTGTCCTTCCTGCTTTAGCCTTCCCTTCTGATCAGTTTGCCTCCCCCCCAGCCCCTGTTTTTTCATTTGTTCCCTGCCCTGCCCGGCCCTAGCAGTTTGATGCTGAGCCTTCCTAGCCCTGCTTTAGCCCCAACCCCCCCTTCTCCCACCCGCTGCTGCTTCCCCCCACCCCACCCCCGTTGTTCTGGCCCCCATGCTCTGGCCTCCATCAGCACTCATGGCCCCCTTTAATTGACCCCCCCTGTTTTTTGTTGACTCCCCCTGCACACTGCACTTCCCTACACTGGTTTAGCCCCTAGCGCCCCCCCGCATGCAGCTGGAGGAGCCAGTACTCCAACCTGGGCTGGTGAGTGCATCGCCCCTGTATCCCCAGCAGGTACAGCTTCCCTTTTTCCCCTGTGCTGGTGCCCTCCTCCCCTGCTTTCAGACTAGCGGGGTAAAGTGGCTTCCTCACCCCCACCCATCCCTCCTCCCCTCCCTCTCCCTCCTCTTTTCTCCCCTATCTCCTACCCCCCTCCCTCCTGAGGGCACCAGTCCGGCTGCCCCCACAAGGGCCCAAAGCCATGGGCACTGCAACACCTGAGCCCACCCCTGTAAAGGGTGCCCTCCCCTCCCTGCCCCTCTATCTCCTGGCCCCAATCAGGAGGCACTGCACCCCGCTGGCCCGGTTGCCAGGGCTGCGGAACCTGCCCCCACTCCTGGCCCTGTCCTCTTCCCTGTTCCCTGTCCTGACCCTTACCCAACCCCGGCTCCTTTCCCCTTCCCTGCTCCCAACCTCCCCCTGGCTCCCACTCCCACCCCCTTCCTACCCCTGCCATCAGTACCCCTGCCACCCCTGGAGTTGTCTCTTTCCCCCTTGAGAGCTCCCAGGAGGTGGCATTTGTTTTCATTTCTCCCAGTTCCCTTGGGGCTGCTGTCTTCCCTCCGCCACTGCCCCTAGCCCCAGTCCCAATGGGCTGCAGGGCTGCCAAGGGGGCCAAGCCAGAGGATGCCCCCTCCCCCCCGAGGCACTGTGGGAGGAGCTGCATGCATTCCTCCGGGACACACATGATGCCCAGAACCAGGTGCAGCTCGCCCTGAAGCACTGGGACTTCCACCGCATCCTCCAGGCCGTGAGGTTCACAATGAAGGAGGGGAAAGGGACTGGGCGGCAGGATGCCACGGCCTACCAGCGGGCCCATATCTTCTGAGATGCCCTGATGGCCTTTGGAGTCAGCCACGGGCTGCTGCGGAGCCCAACAGGGACCGCCGGCACTCCTGCCAACAAGAATACCCCCCCAGCCCTCCTCATAATGCCTGTCACCTTCGTCACCCTAAACACTATGGGCTGCAGGACAGGTCTCTGCAGAAGCCAGGTGCTCTCCTTCCTTTGGGAGGGGGAGTACTCGGTGGCGTACTTGCAAGAGACCCACATGGACCCAGCTGCTGAAGCCAGCTGGTGGCTGGAGTGGGGAGATGGGGTGCACCTCAGTCACCTCTCCGCCTGTGCGGGTGGGGTGGCCACCATGTTCTCCCCCGACCTGCAGCCTGAGGTGCTGGGGGTCAGCGAGGTCGTGCCGGGCCACCTGCTGCACCTATGGGTCCATGTGGAGGGGCTGGCGTTCAATCTCATCAATGTCTACACCCCAACTGCAGGCCCGGAGCAGGTGCGGTTCTTCCAGCAGGTGTCCGCCTTCCTTGACACCCTGGATCCTCATGAATGCCTGGTTTTGGGTTGGGACCTTAACACCATCCTCGAGGAACGTGACTGCACAGGGACTGAGCAGTGCCAGGCCACCATGGACATCCTCTGGGAGATTATAGACCATCACTCCCTGGTGGACTTCTGGCACGCCCCCCACCCGTACGACGTTGTCACCTTCACATATGTCTGGGTGAGGGAAGATGGGTAGAGCAAATCCTGGTTGGACAGCATCTACCTTTCTCGCCACCATCTCTTGTGGGCCCACTCCTTCGGCATACGGCTGGCCCCGTTCTCAGATCACCACCTGGTGACCGTGATGGCCTCTCTCACTGCAGAGAGGCTGGGGCTGGCCTACTGGCATTTCAACAACAGCCTGCCAGAGGATGTGGGCTTTGTAACATCCTTCTGGGAGTTCTGGCTGGCCTGGCGGGGGCAGAGGGGTGCCTTTCCCTTAGTGTGGTGCTGGTGGGACATGGGGAAGGTGCGTGCCCAGCTCTTCTGCCGCGACTACACTCAGGGGGCCAGCTGGCAGAGGAATGATGGGATAGAGTAGCTGGAGCAGGAGGTCTTAACGCTGGAGAGGCGTCTTGCTGCCAGCCGCAAGGATCCATCTCTCCGTGGAGCATGCTGGAAGAAGTGGGAGGAGCTCCAGGCTCTCAAAGACCTTTGGGCTCAGGGAGTCTTCGTTCAACCCCTCATCTGTCTCCTTTGGGAGATGGATCATGGCTCCCACTTCTTCTACGCCCTGGAGAAAAGGAGGAGGGCTCGGAAGCACGTCACCTGCTTCCTGGCAGAGGACAGCACCCCCCTCAGGGACCCGGTGGAGATGTGTGGAAGGGCCAGGGCGTTCTACGCCAGCTTCTTCTTGCCAGATCTGACCTAAGCAACTCTGCCGGATACTCTGGAATGAACTTCTCATGGTTGGCATGGGCGACCAGGACTACCTGGAGCTACCTCTCACTCTGGTTGAGTTCTTGGGAGCCCTCCACATCATGCCCACAAACAAATCCCCTGGCATGGACAGGCTGACCATGGAGTTCTACCACATGTTCTGGGACGTCGTTGGCCGTACCTCGCCGCTGTCTGGGCTGAGTCCGAGGCCAGTGGAGAGCTTCCACTCTCGTGCAGGCGGGCCATGCTTGCCTTGCTGCCCAAGAATGGGGACCTCCATGACCTTCGTAACTGGTGTCCCCTCTTGCTCCTCAGCACAGACTACAAAACCATAGCCAAAGCCCTCTCGCTGCGACTGGGGTCTGTGCTGCAGGACATGGTTCATCCTGACCAGACCTACACCATCCCGAGCCGCACCATCCTTGACAACCTCTGTCTGGTCCGGGACCTCCTAGAGCTCGGGTTTAGGGATGGCCTGTCATTCACCCTCCTGTCGCTGGACCAAGAGAAGGCATTCGACAGGATGGACTATGGGTATCTCCTGGGCACCCTGCGGGCATTTGGCTTCGGGCCCCGCTTCGTGAGTTTTCTCTGGGTGCTGTATGCCTCTGCAGAGTGCCTGGTCAAGCTCAACTGGACCCTGACTGAACCGATCAGCTTCGGATGAGGAGTGCACCAAGGCTGCCCGCTGTCATGCCAGCTGTACGCTCTGGCCATCGAGCCCTTCTTCTGTCTCCTCTGCCAGAGGCTGATGGGGTTGGTGCTCCGTGAGCCAGAGCCGAGGCTGCTCCTCGTGGTCCAGGACCTGGGCAACCTGGCACAGCTGGAGGCCTGCCTGGCCGTCTACTCGGTGGCCTCCTCTGTCTGGGTCAACTGGGATAAAAGCTCTGGCCTGATGGTAGGGGCTGGGTGGTGGATGAGCGCCCTCCCACCCGCGCATCAAGCCATCCGGTGGAGCGCGGGTCCGCTGCTCTGTCTGGGTGTTTACCTTTCTGCCACCCATCCTTCCCTGGCAGAGAACTGGCAAGACTTGCAGGACCGGGTGTCTGGGTGGAAGCAGAAATGGACAGGTCTGCTCTGGTGCCTCTCCCTTTGTGGGAGGGCACTGGTGCTCAACCAGCTGGTCCTGTCCATGCTCTGGCATCGGCTCAACACCCTGGTCCCGACCCCGAGATTCCTGGCCCACCTCCAGAAGACAGTTCTGGAGTTCTTTTGGCCAGGACTGCACTGGGTCTCTGCAGGGATCCTGAGTCTCCCCCTGTAGGAAGGAGGACAGGGCCTGTGCTGTATCCACAGCCAGGTCCATACCTTCCGCCTCCAGGCCCTGCAGAGTCTCCTCTATGGTGCAGGTAGTCTGGCGTGGAGCCACTTGGCACACACCTTCCTCCACTGCTTCCAAGGGCTCTGATACAACCAGCAGCTCTTTTTTCTCCATCCTAGAGGTCTTCCGTGAGACCTCTCCAAGCTGCTGGTCTTCTACCAGGATCTCCTTCGGACCTGGAGGCTGGTATCAGCCTCCAGACCCCTTGCAGTCACTGAGGGGGAGGACCTCCTCGTGGAGCTCCTTCTCCACAACCCACAGCTGCGTGTGCAGGTGGCGAAGACCCCCTCGGTGCGACGGAGGTTGGTCCTGACAGGAGTCATCAGGATCGGAGATCTCCTGGACTATGCCCGGGGGGACTGAATGGACCCCCAGACGCTGGCTTGGCGCATGGGGCTCCCCACCCTTCAAACCCCCTGATGCGTACTCCAGGAGGTGAGAGCAGCCTTGATCCCTGCTGCTCAGGCTTACCTTGAGTGGGTCTTGTGAGAGGGTGCTTCCCTCCCCCCCTCAGCCCCAGCCCTCCTGTGCTCACCATTGGGCCCCAACCCCACAAGCCTCCCTAGCCTCTCCCTCCCCACACACCAAGTTGGGTGCGAGACCTGCAGCCGGTCCTTTTTCAAACTCTGCCCAGGAACCATCTGTACATGCTCGTGCTCCACACACTTCATTTCCTCGCCCTCGTGTCCTGCCCAGACACCAAATGGTGGGACCTAATGCCACCTATGGAGGGCGAGGACCCTCGGTGGGCCAGCCTCTATTCCACCTTAACCTGCAGCCCACTGGGGACATCATTGGTGGCTCCTTCATGGAGCCGTGAGCACAGGCATGTATCTGTTCACCTCTCGCCCTGACACCTGCCCCTTTGGTGGCGCGAGGGAAACCCTGGCGCACACCTACCTGGCATGCACCAGGCTGCAGCCCCTGTTCCGGCTCCTCGAGAACCTCTTGTTGAGGTTCTGGCTGCACTTTTCCCCTCACCTGTTTATCTATGCACACCCCATCTGTGGCCCCACGAAGTCACGGGACCGCCTCATCAACCTCCTCCTAGCCCTGGCCAAAGTGGCCATCTACAACACCAGGGAGAGGAGGTTGGCTGAGGGGGTGGTCTGCGACTGTGGGGCCTATTTCCGTTCCTCTATCCGTTCACGTATCGGGGCAGAGTTCCTCTGGCAGCGTCCACTAGTTCCCTAGACACCTTCCGGGAGCAGTGGGCGCTGTCTGGGGTTGTCCCATTCTGGTTCCCTTCGTTTAAACGTGTGACCCCCACGCCCCTTCCTGTTTTCTCATTTGTTGTCCCCCGTAATCAGTTGAGCCCAGGGTCCGGTGGTTCCTCCCCGTAGGCTGGGGGAGGGGTCTTTAGTGGTGGGCGGGCTTGTGCCCACCCACCCTCTCCTGGTCCTCAAATAGTACTACTCTCCTACTGCCCTGTGCCCTCGCTATACCACAGCTGTCAACACAGGCCACACCAGAGATGTCTCCCTCAGGTGCTCCAAGATCATGTCTGCTCTGAGGATGTTATGGAACCCCCTGACCCTCCCTCCCGCTGTTGCTGTAGCACTTGTTCAGCTCCACCAATGCTCGTAATGAGGAGAGCGCTCGTGTGGATAGGTTTTGACTAGTGTGTCAGAACAGGACACGGGGATAACAAGAGGCAAGAGGCAAAATCCAAACAACTCTCTCTGCAGCAGAGAATTCTGGCTTTGCAACCCCCACCCTCGCCGCTCTCAGCACACCTCTGACCCATCCCAGTCCCACCCGCAACTGCTGTCAGTAGGGAAAAGGGGGTCACCCCAGTATCGGGATTGCCTTTGCTCTGAGAAAGCGAATTATTGTGTTGCGCTATACAGCTGCAGTGCCGGCATGAACAGCAAGCCTCGTAGGTGCAGGTAGTCTTTGCAGAGTATATTGGATAGCTCAGAGCACTGGCTCTGTCACCTGTCAGGTTAGCAGCATGCAGGCCCGAGATCAGAACAGGCAGGTCTTGGCTCTGCCTTTCTCTCCTCAATAAGCCATGCATCTTGATGTTCAGGGTCCTTCTTTATTAATAATTAATGACTATTAGTAATGATGTACTTGATTAAATTTCTTTTTTCCTTTGATTTGCAGTCAAGGCACGAATCGTGACCGTGGATCAGAACTTTATTGCCAGCAATGAACCGGTAAGATTGGGAGGAGACAAACCTTCATAAACATGCAACTGACGAGGGGTGGGGTCCAGGACCCCAAGGGTTAGTGTTAGCCACTGCAAGGCGAATTGAGTTGATCTGTAGCTCCAGTCCCTTGCTCATAGTTCAGTGATTGCAACCCCTCATCAGGCACTGCCCAGCTCAGCTGGGAAGCTGGGTCACTGGGAACCAGGGAGATTTTCAAGGAGCCATATGGATGTTCAGTAGTTTTGAAAATTTGGGGCTGGGGAATTTATTTCAGAAGCATCTGACCAATTGCTTTCTTGTTCCCTTTCCATAGCACCCCTTGGTGGAGCTGCAGGTAAACTATCTTATTCTGAAAGATTTTAATCACCTTTTACCTTGGCAAAACAGAGGTGTTTTGGTGAGGAGGGGTGAAAGGCGCTAGATGGGGACTGCCGCTTATGCCGAAATGCACAGGGACAGCCCTTGATTTCTTGCAGTTCATCCCCTTGTTGCTCACAGCATTGCTGGGTGAGTCTGGTATCCAGGCCTCTGTCGTTCAGGCATCCTTTCTTGAGCTATGTCAGTGACTGGTGAGTGTCACTGCACAGCGCCCAATTAGTTGGCGAATATTCCAGGAGTACCCTGTGACTTTTATCCTTGAGTAAGCTGTGAAGTGGAGACTCATGAATGCCCCACTGGAGTTTCCTTAAATAAAGTTCACCCTTTTCTTAACATAGGAAGAGTAAAGAACCTGAGAGATTAATACTGCACTAAGACAGCTCCCTTTTGGTAATACTCCACGAAGACAAGAGAAACTCCCTTTAGCAGCTCCCAGCTCTCCTCCGTATATTACCTGGGCTTTTTTCATAGTATGGGCCCTGATCACTTGGGCTAAAGGAGAATCGCTGTTATTTGTGAGCAACAAAAGGTTCATGATACCAAAGATAGAGCAGTTCTAATTCCAATAGAGGGCTGTACAGTGTATATATTTGCATATTGCACCCATATCAACATCCACTAGCCAGAGAACAACGGTGAGATAAATTGCCTCTGTGTATGTGTGTGGTGATAGAGCTGGAGAGAGAGAACCCTGCTGCCCGTTGGATGGAACCAGAACTAGTTTGTGTCATAGGCCCTGTACTGCTAGCATCTAATGGCGATTTTCCATTAGCACAGAGAGTCAGGGTCAGGGCTCCGGGAACAGAAGGATATGAGTTTTATCCCTGATGTTGCTGTGAAATTTCAAGGACCCTGGTGTGAAGCATAATGATGACTAATACTGGCAATACCCGCCCCTTATTCCCATCTCTCCAGGACCCCAAAGGGAATCGCATTGGTCAGTGGCTGAATGTGACCCCATATCAAGGCATTGTGGATCTGTCCTTCACATTGGCTGCAGAAGCACCGTTAGGAGAATACATCATCAATATGCCTGGCCTCAAGGACACCTTCAGTGTAGGGGAATATGGTAAGGGCCATTTCAGCAGGGATTTGAAGGGAGTAGGGAATGAGTGTGTGTCTTACAGACCCCTCCACCCCATGCCAGGGAAGTGGGAGCAGTTAGCTATCTGGGTGTACTAGCGTCTGGTGGGGTACAAGCAGCCACATTGAACCCAGCATTAGTTCTCACCCTTCTTCACTCAATCCCATGGCTTCATCATCCCACTAACGGGATCCCCAGTAGCGCTCTGGGAAAGACCTCCCTCTCCTGGGAGTGAGGTGGGAGATCTGGCTCATTCATTGACCCATTAGCTTCATTCCCTCCCCCTTCCTCTTTCTCACACACACAGTCACATGCACTGCTTCTTTTCATGAGACCCACGTGCTGGGCCTGAGAAAAGACTGGGACCTCTGTCCCATCAAGTTCTGTCCACCTCTCTCCTGCTCGTGCATGCACTGCAGAGGGATCCCGTTTGGCCTTGCTGCGGGGAGAGGTGAGAGAGGAACTTGCTCTCCAGGATCCTTCAGTCATGGGCAGGAGGGGAAGCCTCCTGAGCCCAATCTGCTGGCCACTGCACTCGGCTTCTCTTTTGTCTCACAGTACTGCCCAGATTCAGTGTGTCGATTCAGATGCCCCCTGTGATCACCATCTTGGAGGAGAGGTTCCATTTACAAGTCTGTGGCATGTGAGCTGAAGTTACATTTTTTCTTTAGCTAAAGTGGCTTGAGGAAAGGTTTTGAAAACAAGCACCCAGCAAATGTAATGGCGAGAATAGCCCCAGCGGCCCCTTCCCTCTGCAACACCTGGCCATTCTCCATTACGCATTCCTCCAGGCAGTTCTTTGTCTGGGGTTCCTACACTGGGTGAACCTCCCCAACCAAAGGACGTTCCCTGCCCCATCATCCCGTCCCCCCAGCAATGTGCTGGAGCAGTGGATGTGCCAACGGAAGAGCGCCACCTACTGAGTCACACAGCCCACTCGCGGCTCAGCGCCACATATCACTACACTGGGGCCTCTGGGTCTGTGCTGGTTCAGAGAGGAAGAGCGCCTCTGACCAGTCAGCCAGTTCTCTCCCTGCAGCAGAGCACTCAGAGGGGAAAACACTCATTATTGAGTCACCCATGGCCACCATCTGCTGGCTTTTTCCATGCAGCTCTTGTGACACTGGCCTTCTCTGAACCTGCTTAGATCTGCGATATGATGAGAGTATATGGCTGCAGGCCAGAGCCTTTGGCTGAAGTCTGCTTACCCAGCTAGGTTGTTGATTTGAGGTTTTCTGTGTCAATGAGTTTTGCTGTTCTATCTCTTCTAAACCAGGTACACATATGGGAAACCAGTCCAGGGCAAAGTGCGGGCCGTGGTCTGCCGCAAGACTATACCCTATAGTTGCAGAGTCTTCAAAACAAACCATGATATT
This sequence comes from Mesoclemmys tuberculata, assembly GCA_007922155.1. Taxonomy (NCBI): domain Eukaryota; kingdom Metazoa; phylum Chordata; order Testudines; family Chelidae; genus Mesoclemmys; species Mesoclemmys tuberculata. The sequence goes on from ML675619.1 coordinate 387,394, forward strand.
TGTCAGGAATACACTGGCCAGGTGAGCACAGGCAGTCATGGTGCAAACAAAACACCTCTGCTGAAAAAGAGAAAGGGACAAAGAGAGGAGGAATGTATCAGTGGGGAAGAAGAGAACTAGTGAAGGGGGGTGTAGAATAAACATCATCTATTAAACTATGACACTCACAACCAGGAATCCCTGAACTCATGGGTAGCCCCACTGACCATCCATTAGAACCCAGATAAGGGACATGGTCATCCAGGATGAAGGGAGTTCATCTGAGGGCCAGTTTCTGGAGATTTAACCACATAACAGGTACAAAAATGGCCTGTACCAGTGCAAACTTATGAGGAGGGGTTGAGAGAACTAGGCTTGTTTAGTCTGCAGAAGAGAAGGATGAGGGGGGATTTGATAGGGGCCTTTAACTACCTGAAAAGGGGGTTCCAGAGAGGATGGAGCTAGGCTGCTCTCAGTGGTGGCAGATGACAGAACTAGGAGAAATGATCTCAAGCTGCAGTGAGGGAGGTCTAGGTTGATATTAGGAAAATCTTTTTCACTAGGAGGGTGGTGAAGCACTGGAATGGGTTACCTAGGGAGGTGGTGGAATCTCCATCCTTAGAGGTTTTTAAGGCCTGGCTTGACAAAGCCCTGGCTGGGATGATTTACCTGGGGTTGGTCCTGGTTTGAGCAGGGGGTTGGACTACATGACCTCCTGAGGTCCCTTCCAACTCTAATCTTCTATGATTCTATGCTGCACTCACCCACACACTGTCCACATCCAGGCCTCCACCTGGCCCTAAAGAGACCATGGCTCAGCCCTCTAGCTGGTGTCAGTTGATATATGCTGATGCACAGCAGCAGAGGACCTGACCGCATGTCCTGTGGGGAGTAAAGTCTTCAGTCTTTATGACCCACTTACTTCTCCCTCCTGAGGGCCTCAACCACTGCCAGCTGTGACTCCTCACAAACTCTGCCTTCTAGGTGTGTCTCCTGCTAGTGACGGGAGCAGACGGAGGCTAAGAGCTTGTGAGTTTCACAAAAGGAAGGTGCTGCTGTCATAACTGAAGGGATGGGGCCTAGGGTTTGGACTTTCAGCCCTCTAGCCCCTGGGTACTGTTCCTGCTGATGAGCGATGCTGGGTTTGTTATACTTGTGGCTGCTTAACTGGAGCTCTCTCTTGTCTTCCAGACAAACAGGGATGGTTGCCTCGATGCAGTGGTGGACACTAAGGTCTATAACCTGACTCTTCGAAACAGTTACCAGTTCAGTCTAGATGCTGTGGCTTCCCTGGAAGAAAGGGGAACAGGTATGTGAAGGATTCCAGGCTTGACAGAAAGGCCCTGGCTTTCCACTGATGGTCTCATCACCTAATGTTTTTCCTCATCCTGCATGTTCTCCCACAAGGCTCACCAGGGAACCAAGGCTCTTCCCATTAAAGCTGATGGGAGTTTTCACCACTGACTCCCAGTAGTTGGGCTGGCTCAAAGTCTGCAAAATGGAGAGGATGTTTCTGCTTGGACAGAGATGTTGGCTCTTTTACTTTGGTTGCATTAGAAGTGGGCAGGGAGCTAGGTCAGACCCAGGTGGATTCTTTTGTGCTTTAATGTAGTCTGGGACAGGTCATTCAGGACTGGTGGGGGCAGGGGTCACGAGATCCGTGATGTTTGCAGCAGCCTCACAAACTCCTCAGGCACTGGCTGTGCATTATTTGGAATAGAGCACCATGAGAGCTTGCATTTTATCAATCCCTCCACTCCCCCAACACAAACAATGCAGAATCATTCCTTACAGGCGGTTCTCTGGGGTTTTGTGTGCTAGTTCTAAATGACCCTCCAATAGGGCGTCCACTCCTTCCCTTGGGGAGGCTCTTTCACCATCTCATAGCCTCCCTCACGGTTAGAAAATGGTTCCTGATTATCCAGCCTCAAATCTTCCCTATTTGCTCAATTTAATCCCATTCCATCCAGTTCCCCTGCTTCGACCCCACTAATGACCTCCCTTTCCTCCTCGAGGCTTACACCCATCAGATCCATTTCTCTAGCCCAGCTTCACATGCAGCAGACTCTACCTCTGCGGCCTTGTGAAAATGACTCTCAGGTATGAATAGAGAAGCCCGTAGACCATCTCATAAACCATGATCCTGGGTGCTTCTAATCTGATTGCCTCCTCTCAGTCACATGATGCTCACCCCTGAGTCCTCTGTTCTCATAGGATTGGAATTCAACGTCACGGAGAGCTGCAGAGTAACGTCAGCCATCACGACGCTCCAGTTTTTGGACCATAATATCTACTACCAGCCAGGAGCACCATACTATGGGAGGGTGAGCAAGCTGGGAAGATATTCAGAAAGGAAGGGGAAAGTCCAACCTGTGGGAATGCTGTTGTCATGAGGTCCTTAAAGGGGGTCACCTTGCCCTTAGCCGTCACAGCACTTTGTGTGTATCCTCTCTTTATCCCTCACTCTCTCCGTGGGGGTGGGTTAGGGGATTAGTTCCTGGAGTAACTCATGGGATTCTCAGCCAGGCGTGGGGATTAGAGGAAGAGGTTAGGGAGGTGCCGGGGCTTGTTGCAGGATGATCCATAAGCTGGGAGAGGTGGCTGTTCAAGTCTACACATTTATATGCCCAGCCTCCTTTCTCTTCCCTTGCAGCTGAAGCTCAGCAGTGCCAATGGGACACCCTTGAAGAACACCAAGGTTTCTCTCACTGTATCCTACAGGGGCAAAATGCAGACTGAAACCTACCTCACAGACAACATGGGGGTGGCCTCCTTCATCTTGGACACTTCCATGTGGAGCGATGAGGTTTCACTACAGGTGAAGCCCAACTTTTGAAGAATAATGTTTTGCATTTGTATTGGGCTGTACAGGCACTACCCAGGGAGTCCCAGACTGAGGCAGGTCAGTGTCACTAGCCCCATTATATAGAGGGGGAAACTGAGGCACAGAGCAATAAAGTGACTTGCCAGAGACTGTGGAGGAAGCCCATGGCAGAGCCAGCATTAGCACTGAGTAATGCCTGGCCCCTCGTTCCATGTGCAGTTCCATAGGCCAACCTGTCTCTAAATGGGAAGGCGTCATTAAAACTAGGGCTTGGGAGAATGGTTCATGGGAGGGGAACAAAAGACACCACACCTGCTGCTGCAAGTCCGTGACATCCAGGGGGTGATTCTTTCTGGGCTAGCATGGGAAGGCTCTGTGGGTTTGGCCAGCTGGTGAGACTATCCTGCATGGGAAGGGAGGACGTGAGACGAGACAGGGTAAAAGTGTGTGACATGATGAATGGGGTAAAGGAGGCCAAAGGGGTGGTACAGTTCGTATCGTCCCTGTAACAGCAGAACAAGGAGGCACATGGGGCATAAGAAGCACAACATGGAGAACACACAAAAGGAAATGCTTTTTCTTGGAACATCTGGTCACCCGCTGCTGCAAAGGAGAATTGAGTAAAGGGCTCCAAAGCAGTCAGTGACAGAGAGGAAAGGTGGTCTTGAGGCTATAGTACTGTTTTCGACTCACGAGAGAGGGAGTCAATTCCCCACTCTGCTACGGACTCCCTCTGTGGCCTGGCGGAAGGCACTAAGGCTCAGATTCCTTGCAAGTATTTAGGTCCCTAACTCCCATTGATTGGAATGGGAGTTAGGCAGCTAAATACCTTCAAGGATCTGGTCTTTAACCACTCTGTGCCTGGTTTCCCCATCTGTGAAAGGTAGCAATACTTCCTTTCCCCTGCCTTTTGGCTCTTTGGACTGTACGCTCTCCAAGGCAGGGTCTGTCTCTCACTCTGTAAGCCCAGTGCCCAACACACTGGGGTCCTGATCTTGCTTTGGGGCCTCTCTAGGTGTTAGCATAATACAAATAATAATAAAGTATCCACCTGGTAAGAACATTGGGAGAGATGCCACCAGGACAAAGACTACCAGGGCTGTCACTCTTCATGCTTTAGTTGTAGTGAGCCCCAGCTGATGGAGTGGGAAGGCTGAGATCAGCGTTTGCCCAGGTCAGATAGCAGTGCACAGCGATGTGCATTATGGGTGCACATTATACCTTCCCCATAAGCATCCAGCCATGGCCTTTACATACAAAACAGGAGTAGAAGGACCACTGATCTCATCCAGTAATGCAGCACGCAGGATACCAGAGTCCAGTGGCCTGATCTGGTCCAGTGGGAGGAGAGACGCTGCCATGGATTCCCCACTGGCAAAATGCATTGTGGCAGTAGGCTAAAGACCAGTGAGATGGGGATCAGCTCGTGTCTTGTTGAACAGGGTCGTGTGGGACATGCCAGCTCTGTGTAGAAGGGTGGCGATAGACTCACAACCCTCCTTCCAGGCATTGTCAGGTGGACGGCTAGCCTTGATTCTTGAGCCAGTGCAGAGCCCACCAGGTGGACCTACCTTCAAAGCCCCCCACTGCCCTTTCTCTGTTCCAGGCAAAGTCCACGCTGGAGAGCCCAAGGTACAGCTTCATGAAGGTGGTCCCATCTTACGGTACTGCCTCCCTCTCCGTGAAGCCCTTCTATTCCTCCAGCAACAGCTCCGTGAAGATCCACCCCACACAGGGAATGCCATCCTGCGGGGGGCTGCAACAGGTCACAGTAAGCTATCACATCCCAGGAAAGGAGCTGGAAGAGGGGACTGCCCAGGTGCAGTTCTACCACCTGGTGAGTACATAGAGAGTGGCAGTGACCAGAGATGGAAGCAGATCCCTCCCCGGGGGATTTCCCAGGGCCTGCCGTAGTGAGACATGGAGGAGTGAAAGCCTCAGCCCACTTTTGTGTATATTTCTTCTCAGGTCTTGGCCAGAGGGTCCCTTGTTCTTCACGGCCTGCGGTCAGTCCCTCTTGATGCCCAGCTAGGTAAGCTCCCAGCTACCTTCTGGATAACAGAATACAGAGTTTATAGAAAATAACCCTTCACCTGGGCCTTAGTCATTTTGAAGGAGGGGACAAAGATCAGAGAGCCTGAGAGCAGCAAAAGGGAGCAGGAATGGCACAGAAGTTGAGCAAACAGCAAGTTGCAGGCGCTTGCAGTGTCAGATGGCAGCAGAAATATCCCCTCTTTCTTGGTTCCTTTTGTTCTCTTCTCTTTTTGTACCCCGGCCAACTTGTGGAGCTATGACCCTGTTAGATCTCACATTCTAACTAGCCATGGCCTGGGTCAGTCCTTGCCTGGGACACCCCCAAGGAGAAACCCAGCGTAACACAGAAACTAGCTGGAGTGATTCATTAGGGAGCACTCTCCTATCAAGGCTGTGCTGCTGACCCCAGTGGTGCTAGGGGTGCTATGCTGCAGGAAGCAGGGTGGGGGACTCAGCAAGGGGTCTCTGCCCTCTGAGTGTGTATTGGCTGCAATGCCTACATGCAGTTTGCCATTTGGCACAGCAAGAGCACGTCAAGGAGCTGTGCACACCCTTGCACGGGAGGACATTGGATTAGGTGTGGCCGACTCATTAGCATTTGAAATTGCATTCTGTGCATGCACAGCAGATGGTTTTGCTAACCTAGTTGGGTTCACACTTAAGGAAGACCCCAGTTCAAATTTGCATGCAGCTCTCTAAGCGGTGTAGTGAGCTGCCTACTCTCTGAATTGCCCCAACCTGGCAGGACAACAGGGATCCTCCTCCTGTGATTTTCTCCATCTAAAGAAACTCCCTTTGCCTTGGAAAATGTGCCTGTAACTGGTAACTTAGACGGGCCAGCCAGTAAGTTTCTAATTTCCCCAGCAGCAGAGTTCATCTCCAGCTCCACAGGAGTTCAGTCAGTCTAAGGTCCAGCCCAAGACATTGGTGAAGCTGTGTGGCTTACCCTGGAGGAAGAGTGAGACCTCTAGGGGGTCTGGCACATGGAAGGACTCCTCCCAGAGGCTGTTCCAAACCGGGGGGCGGGGGGAGTCACGGCACTGAACCTGTGGATTTGTGATGCTTTGCAGAACTCAAGTTTGCCGGCAATCTGCTGCAAACTGGAGGACAGCTCCTCTCTAATACGACTCCATCCTGCCTGTAAGCAGCTATCCACCTGCTAAACCAGGGGTTCTCAAACTGGGGGTTGGGACCCCTCAAGGAATTGCAAGGTTATTATGGGGGTGTGATAAAGTCAGGCCAGATGGCTTTAAAAGAGTGTGCTGGGAATAGTATGAGGGTCCAAAAGAGTTAAAACCCCTCTGCCTTGCAGGTGAAAGAAAGCACAGCAGGGCAATTAAAGGCACTGGACCCAATGAAGGGTGGGGCCAGGAGTATTTAAACCCTACAAAGCTGCCCTAGGGTTTGCAGCAGCTGATGGAGAAGGTTTCTTCCCAGGCCGGGAGACAGTGCCCCTCTACAGCCAGGGGAGATGAGGTAGTTGGGGGTGAGAGACTCACCAGGGGGAAGTGGGCAGTTTGCCACAGGGGTCATGAGCTGTCAGCCCCCGGTGCATGTTGGGACTGTGGCTGTCAGTCCTGTGCACGGCTGACAGCCAGAGCCCTTCAGAGCTGGGTGGCTGGAGAGCAGTGACTGCTGGCTGTGTGGTCTGAAGGCAGCGCCACCCCCAGAAGTAGCTGAGAAGTAAGGGTGGCATGAGGACAGTAGCATGGTATGGGATAGGGGGTGTCACTTTGGGAGGGGAGGCATCACAGCCTGATATATTTTCAAAGGGGATCCTGGGAAAGAAAAGTTGAGAACATTGTACTAAGCCAATTAAGAGTATAACAGCGCAGGCACTCCATTTCTGCAGAGCGTAAGAACTTGACATGAGCTTAGTTTCAGACCCAGGAGCAGATATTGAGATACTACAATAAAAGCATTGGCCTGTGTCTGCAAAGGGAATGTACCATCTTACCAATATTCTGTGTGAGGATAAAAAAAGGGTTAATAATAACTTAGTGAGAAAAGAACTTCCTCTAAAAAAGCATAGGGCAATAAAGATAGAGGGGATTGTTATGACTAGGGCTGGATGACAAAATTGTTCCAGGAATATTCACTTGGCTTTTTTTAATGAATGAGTGCCCATGCCCCTGTTTGTGTTCACTTCCCACTAGTATACTAGCAAGCCATTTTCAAATGCAAATTTTAAATAAAGACAATAAAATTTGTCACTTCAAGCCTTTGCTCCAGAGCAGAGTTATGGTCACCTAGTCAAGCAACAGAACCATACCATGTAACTTGTGTGCCCGGTCAAAATAGCTCTGATTTTGAATGTCTGGTGCTTCCAGTGGGTTGTCACAAATGCCCTGCAGGCCAAAACTTCTTCCCCAGAAGCAATTTGGAGTAACAAATAAATTCAAGAAAAATGTGATCTCTCTGGGGACAGAAAAAAATTATACTTGTTGAATAAATTATTTGATATGAATTCCTTGCTCAGCTCTAATTATGGAAGTTAAATGGGTATAAGCATACAAGAATTAAAACAATTAATACAAGATTCTACATGTAACTATATATAATAAAAATTGTATGAGAGCATATGGTATGGTTTCAGAAACCACACGATTCCATTATTAAAGAGCACATCAACATATATGTAGAATGAGACAGATCTCATGCTCTAGCCAGTTAACCCTAAGGGTCAGGAAGGGAATCAACTCCCCTCCACCCCCCCACCCCAGTGTGTTCTGGGTGGGTTTGTTCATTTTTTTTCTCCTTCCTCTGAAGTATCAGAAATGGCGACAGTGGGAGAGAGGACACTGGATGAGGTGGGCTTGTGCTTGGCTGGTTCTTGCTCACATGCTCAGGATCGTACTGATGGCCATATGTGAGGCGGGGAAGGAATTGTGCTCCAGCTCAGCTTGGCAGTGACCTTGGAGTTTTTTGTCTTCCTCTGTGTTGTGTGGCTGCAGGTCACTTGCCAGGATCATCTGGGTATATCTCACTAAATCAATTCCCCGCCATCGCAGGGGCCTGGTGCACCTATCCCTCCTATTCTCTACCTGGGACACAACAGTTTACTCTCCTGAGGGCTATGATACTCTGGTTTAATTGCAGTTGTGGGGCTTGGCGCGCAGGTGCTGGATGGTGTTTAGTGGCCTGTGGCATACAGGAGGTCAGACTGGATGATTTAATAGAATATTAGGGTTGGAAGGGACCCCACAAGGTCATTTAGTCCAAACCTCAATCCTCAGAGTCCCTTCTGCCTTTGAATGCTATGCATACAACTGTAGCGTTGGTGTTTCCTGATTTTTGAGCACTCGTGTAAACTCAATGGCCCCTTAACATAATTTTCTGCCTGTGTATAGTCAGGCATTCAAGTTAGCAGTATACAAGGCTGAAGTTCCATGGACCATGTCCAGTGGTGTTATGGCCATTTGCATCAGCTATGTGCTGGTGCTTCAGTGACAACCAATGTCAGAGCCATAACTGACTTCCCAGAGTGATAATGGTTTCCTTAAACTTTGCTCTCTCTCTTGGGTCTCCTTCTCTGTACAGCTCAATATAAAGGGACCTTCAACATCAGCCTTCCTGTCAATGCCATCTCGCCCTCATCTACCATATTTGTTTACGCTGTTTTCCGCCAAGGCCGGGTGGCTGCCGACAGCACCCATGTGAAGATCTCCAAGTGCTTCAGGAACAATGTAATTTGGGCATGCAACATGGGGTGGGGAAGCACGTGGGATGGACAATTCATTGCCTGCCGCCTGCCTGGGAAAGAGGGTGACCACAGGAAAGATCCAAACAGCCTCTCTCCTCCTTAGTCTTCCTCACTCCATTTGCTGAGTGTCTCCCCCTTGTGCCATTCTAGGTGAAGCTATGCTTCTCAGAGAAGATGGTTCTCCCAGGATCTGCAGTCCACCTCCAGGTGAAGGCCGCACCAGGCTCCTTGTGCAGCATCCGTGCTGTGGACCAGAGTGTCCTTCTCATGAGGCCAGAGGCAGAGCTGTCCAGAGCCAGTGTGAGTCACCCCTCAGCTGGGAAGGCTGAATCACACCAATATTTCAATGCCCTCTCTAGCTGCAGGCACTGGGGATTCTGGGGCAATAGAGGTTACGAGGCATTTAACTAAGGCTGTAGTACAGCCTGATCAGACTGGAAAAAAAAAAGGCTGAGCCCAACTTTCAACCCAAATTCAATGCCCTAGCCTACTCCTATGGAGAGATCTTATAAAAGAACTATCTCCTATGGCATTCTACAGAGAGGCTGCCAGCCACCAATACATTCTGTAGGTCTTTACAGTAACTGAACCCTGTTGTTTCACCCCTGTTAAATGTTACAGGAGCTTGTCATTAGGATACAGCCAGAGTGGGAGCCTAAAGGTGGAAAACTCTGTATCCTGTTCCATTCAGGTTGCCACAACCAAGGCTGGATTGGAAACAATGCCTTCAACAGGAAAGGTGTCCTATAACAATCTCCAACTCCCCTGAGCCATCCAATTCCCCTGCCACAGCCCTGAGACTGGGTTGGAACTGGTGCCTTGCTGGTGAAAGAGTGTGTATCTCTTCCCCCTGACCTGTATCCTCTTCCCTGATCTCCTGGAGCCAGGCCATCCCCCAGCACTGGCTTTGGGGATTCTGGATGAACATCCATAAAATTTGAATGCCTTCAATGGAGCCCAAGCTCATGCCATGGCCATAGGAAAGATCAGCTTTTCTTGGTTTGCGTTAAGGTCTCAGATTTGACCTATGAACTTGATGTGGTCATTGTTAACATAGCCTGGTCCCAGAGGGACTCCCCCACCCTATCTTTAGAGTGTGAAAGTTTTCTTCCTCTGCACACTCATATTTTCTGTTTCCACCTGCCTGTGTGTGTGTGTCCATCTCTCTCTCCAGGTATACAGTATATTCACTTATCCCAAGGAGCACCCCTATAGCATCAGAGACACTGACTCTGACCCCTGTGCTGGCCACAGGCATCGCAGGAGGAGTCCTGGGGCTTCTGCATCTCCAGGGACCTATACTTCTCCTTATTGGATGACTAAGCTTCCTACGACTTCTACAACAACAACTACTCCACCCTTCATGCATGAATATTATCACACCTATTCTTATGCTGTATCACTACCTGATCTGTATGAACTTTTGAAGGTAAAGTCTTTTCCCAACCCTCAACCAGTGTGCTAGGGCCCCAGAATCTCTGGCTCTATGGCCCTTCCCAGTCCCCAGACGTCCAGTCCCAAGATCACTTGCTTCCCTAGGATTTAGGACTTCAGATGCCCAAATTCCCAGTACCCTGCATCCCCAGCTCCTGAACTAAGATCTCTGGTGCTCCACACTGTCAGTTCCCTAATACCCCAAACCCTTTGTCTACAGACCTCTTGAACCTTGGATCCCCAGCTCCCAGTATCCCTTTATCCTGATCTCCTAGGCCAGTGCCAGACCCTCAGCTGTCTGGACAGGAAGGAGAGAAGCAGGGAAGACTGGGGTGTAGAAGGATGAAAGGGAAAGGGGAAGGCTGGGGAAAGGAGGAAGAGAAGAGGAAAGAGGGGAACAGCAGGGAAGAAGAGAGATGAGAGGGAGTAATAGGAAGACGGGATGGAGATAAGTGAAACAGATAAGGGAAAGTAATAACAAGTAAAGGATGGATCAAGTTTAAGAGGCCACATGGGAAACAGATCACAAATGTCAGGCTATTATGATGAACATGTAGGAGTTTATGCGTGTGCCACTGCATGGCGTTGTCTGCAATAAGAACTGTTCATCTGTGTATCATAGGCATTAAACAACTGACACCTGATGGGGATTCCCCTTTATCTTGAGCAGTCAGGGCCTGGACTTTTGGCGCAGAAGGATCTGAGTTCTACCCTAGCTATTGCTGTAAAAGCTCTGAGTAGGTCTGGGGTACAGCAGAGGGACAGCCATGACATCCTTGGAGGTCAGTGTCAGTGACTGTGGTGGGGGCAGTCACACCTAGTGGCAAGAGCAGGAGTCCGTAGCCTGGAATCAGAGCCCAGGGTCAGAGCTGGAGTCAGATGCCAGAGTCAAGGGTCAGAACCAGGTTACATGGTGTGAGGCAAGGCAAGGGCAAGGCTTGGCCCCAGGCAGGAGTAGGGCTGGGCACAAGGCTAGACACAAGCAAGCACTACCACAGCCATGGGCAAACAGCTTGAGCTACAGCTGAGAAGCTGTTGCTGCTGGGCTCAAAAGCCAGCCTGCTGGCTGCTGACCCTTCCCACCCATCGGGCAGCCTGCTATGGGCCTGCTGTGTTTGTTAGGGTGCCCAGGCCCTGACTCTGGTGCAGCCCCGCTTCCAGACAGTCGTGGGTCCGTTACAGTACGAACCGAGCAGGTTAGTGCTCTGCGGAGGCTGGCTACTTGCCCTTCCCTCCACCTAATCCTGGCGTCTCCCTTCTCTTCCTTCATACCCAGAACACGGGGCTGAAACTTTTAACCAACCTTCAAATCAAGTCTCCTATTGAATGCCGCACTGGGACCGCTTACCATGGACACTTCATGAGTACGTTGTGTTTTATCACTGTTGCTTTTGAAAACAATAAGCTGCTGGATAGCCCTCAGCCAGTGAGGGTATGAAGGAGGCGTAGGCCCTTGGTGCCGAAACTGTGTCCAGGGCACTGGAGAGGGCTTCCAGCAATAGGCAGCTAGATTCCATGGGGTGTGTGCAGCTGGGGAGGGGAAGGGTGGCGTGGAAGAGGATGTCATGGGATACATGTGCCTGGAGAACTGGGGCAGGGCTCCTGCAGCAGGGAGGAGGATCACATGGTGAGCACGTGGCCAAGGGAGGAACGTGTCAGATAAGTGACAGAAGAGGGGCGGTCTGGTGGTGGGAGGGGGTCAGGTGTCTCTAGAAAACAGAGAATAAGGAAAGATCAGCAGTAGGTGGGAGTCTGGAGTCCTTCAGGGGAGGTGGGACACAATGCAGTGAGGCTGGGTCCCTCATAGAGGAGTACGGGTGTCTGGGTCCTGTTAGTGGTGCAGGAAGCTGGGTTAGGATCCGGTGTCTTGTTGAGGGAGAGAAGGTTGGGCGTGCTTTCGGGGGGTCCTGGCAGGAGGGGGAATGGTCTGTGCAGATATCAGGGCAGGAAGAGGGAGAAATGGGGAGCTTACTACCAGTCATTAGTACTCCAAGAGTCGGGGGGTGGCACGCTCAGCGTGTGGGACGTTATACAGCACCATTGGCACCGGAACAAGCAGCCACCTTACTGTCCCCAGCTGAGGGCTCCCTGGACCCAAGTGACGCCTTCCGGCACTAACTGACTGGTTTATGTACCTAGCCTTAGCTAAGATGGTACCTGCGAGCCATGCTCTCGGCCCTGAGGCAGAGGTGGTTAAGAGCAGTATCGAGCCAGAAGGCAATGAGGCAGTGCAGGCACGCACCTGGTTCCCAGAGACCTTCCTGTGGAGTCTGGTCCCCGTCAAGTAAGTAGCAGCACTGCCACAAGCTGTGACCTCTTCAGACCTCACGAGCCCATCCGGGCAAGGGCCGATAAGCTCGGATGGGAGCAGAGGCAGGGGAAAGCTGCTGCTATCTCTTGTGAGGAAGGGTGGACTTGTGGTGGAGGGAGTGGCTGGGGCTGTTTACAATGGGGATAACTGCACCTCATCTGTCGGATCTGTGTAGACTGTGAGCACTTCGGGTTAGGCGTTGTCTCCTTCTACGTATGTGTCCAGTGCCCAGCACTCTAGGCCTGGCTGAGACCTGCAGGTGCTACTGTGATCAAAATACCAAACAATTGGCTGAGGCTGACCAGAGCTGGGAGACTGCTCCCAAGCAGGATGTGCAGCTGGGGCCCTGGCTGGGAGCAAATTTCTATTTGCAAAATGTTTGAGTGTGTCTCCCATTCAACATCCTGCCAGTCCTCTCCCCTACCTCTGTGCCCCCCCACCACACGCCCCTAGCCCTTTGGGTTTCCCTCAGTCTCCTGTTCCCCTCATCCATACCTCGACCTCTCTTCAGGCCAGCAACTGCAGTCACAAAGCCTGGGGTGAGCCCCAGCTCAGTTTATCTGTGCAAATGTTAATTATTACTCTATGTACATACTGTTTATACTGGGCACTTTGTGATCAGTGTGGATACCAGTGGGACAAGGTACGCCCGATTTGCAGCTCAATAAGATTTAATGTGCAAGGTTTTCTATAAATATACTCGTTAGATACAAAGCCTAAAATTAACTACAATATATCATACTCACTGAGCCTGGAGAGCTAAGCAGTTACTCAGAAGACTGTATACAGGAACGGCTTTCATGAGGGGCCCCACCAGGGAGTCAGTGGATCCTCTAGTCCAGCCGGCAGCACCTCCCACGGAGTCAGGTGTTGATGGAGCACCCCCCTTTGTGTATGTGGTGACTTCTTATACCCTTCCATAAACAACCTTCACCTAATTCTCTCTCTCATTATCATATATGCTAATTACCTACACTGGGTTTCACCCTTAACTACATTCCATTCTCACCATGATAATTGGGGTCGTCAGAACAACATCTGGTGATAGGAGGGGCGGAGTAAAAGTATGCCCCTTGGCAATAAAACAGACGTTCCAGGATAACTTCTTGTTCCCATCACTGTTATCTATGTGCAGCTGCAAGCAATACAGTATCTGTATTTTGTCTTATTAAGTGCCGTGCTATCCAGAATCTGAGACATCTGTAAGATTATTCAGTTTCTGCCAACCGGAAGATGTCATGCTACAGGGGTGAGAATAGCCAAGCAAGCAACTGAAGCTGTGCTAGGCCTGTAGGACAGTGGTCAAGCAACTGAAATTGTACTGTGCCTCCATCATATGTGATATCAGGTCTGTGGGAGTCTAGCCCAGACCGTATTCACGGCTATTCGTTCCTTGCTGGGCCTTCCCACTTCCAGTCTGCCTGTGGGGATGTCTACACTGGAGCTGGAGGTGTAATTCCCCCCTTGACGAGACATACACTAGCTCTGAAAATAGTGATAAAAATAGCAATGTAGCTACTGGAGGGGCTAGCAGACGGAGGGGCTAGCAGACATGAGTATGTACCTAAGTCTCAAGATGCTAGCCACTCCCGCTGCTTGCTCCATGGCAGCTACAGTCTATTTTTAATGCACTAGCTTGATCAGAGCTAGCACAGGTATGTCTAGAAATTAGCTAGAACTTAGAGCTCCAGTTCCAATGTAGACATACCCTCTGGCTCCTCTTTACGCTTGTGCTCTGTGTTAGTGTGGAGTATGTACACTCCATCACAAGCTCTTTACACTTTGTAATTTCCCCACTAGCCCTTTCCCCCATTAACCCCCGCCCCGCCCCCCATAATACTAAAAAGCATCTTTTTTCAGTGAGGCCAACAAAACAAATGTGAACCTTGTCGACCAGATCATTGTGGAGATATCACGAGCCAGGAAAAGTAAAAGATTTATTCAAAAAATTCAACCCCAGAGGTGTTATTTTTGAAATACCATAACTTTAAAACTCTTTTCTGATTCTCCCTCTCCCTCCAATTGCCCAGAAAATCCTAGGATGAGATAAAGCACGTGAAATTTCAGGGCAGCTGGTTCTTTCTGGTGAAGTAAAGGAGGTGATGAAAATTAAGCGTATAATGGAACCCTAGCCTCAGTCTTAAACATCACGGGGCTACGGCCCTCATAACCTTAAGTTCCCCGTCCCTGCAGTGCAGGGATAGTCAACTGGTGGACCGCAGGCCAAATCCAGACCTCCAGAGGCTTCTGAATGGACTCCAAAATCTTTTTATTTACTTATTATTATGATCATTATTTTTTTAAAACATTTTTCTGGAATCTGGGCCTTGACAAAAAATAATTGACTCCCCCTGCTAGAGTGTGTGAGCAACAACAGGGTGCTGATGGGACCTGTCGGGCTGCACAGTCCCATTCTGAACAGCACCTCTCTGTTTCTCCCCAGTGACACGGGGGCTGCCGAGCTGGCAGTCACAGTCCCTGACACAATCACCAATTGGAAGGCCATGACTTTCTGCACCTCAGAGCACAGTGGCTTGGGAATCTCTGAGACGGTCAGCCTGCGGACCTTCAAGCCCTTCTTTGTGGAACCAGTCTTGCCCTACTCTGTGATCCGGGGAGAGTCATTCCCCTTGAAGGTCAAAGTCTTCAGCTACCTGATGCAGTGCATGGGGGTAAGCGGCTCATCTGGGGGGGGGAGGTCCCGCTAATGCCACTTATCCTATTGACAGAGATCCAGACAAGGTGTTACCTCAGGGAAGGGCAGGCCTCATCAATCACCTTGAAATAGGACCTCTGGGGATCCAGACAGCTCTTCTCAACCCAACCCCAGCCCAGTGTCCCCGCTGCCCTTTCCAGTAGAGCTGAGTCCCACAGTGATTGCCGTGTCAGCTGGCTATTGATTGCTCCCAGGTTATTTGCCATACTAGGTGCCAGTGACCCCTGACCTGAGATTGGGGGCCTGACTAACATTCAGATCAGAAGTTTGAGAGAAAAAGGAAGAAGCAAGTCCCCTTTTTGTCTCACCCAGATCCAGCTTAGCCTAACAGACTCTGGGGATTTTGAGTTTGTGCACTCGAGTGTCAAGTTCACTACCTGTCTGTGTGCTGATTTGGCAAAAACCTTCTCCTGGGACCTGAAGGCTACAAAGCTGGGTAAGGAGGGGTGAGTGACTGGAACAGCTTCGGGGGGGAGGGATAAAGACTGAAAGGGATTGGCAAAGCTGGTGGGGAGCCCAAGACTGGAATAGCAGGGGGCTGCAGGGCAGGACTGAGGGGCCCTGGCAGAGCTGTGTGGGGAGCCCAGGGCTGGAACAGGGGGCTGCAGGACAGGGCTGAGGGTCATGGATGAACTGGAGGAAAGAATCCAGCTCACCAAATTCCAGAGCAGGTTTTAGATGGTATAGCTTGGTGTATTTACAATTGGTTTTACAGGGGAGGTGAATTTCACCATCACTGCTGAGATGATTGAACAAGAGGACTTGTGCACAGAGAACATGACTGTTGTGCCAGAGACCGGAGGGAAAGATACAGTGATTAAACCCCTGCTGGTCAAGGTCAGGTTCTGTTATGGGGTTCTCTGAAGATGGGGATTTGTCAGTCACAGACAGCCCAACACCGAACCATTGGTTTACGAGGGAGGAGGTGATAGCCCCAGATTAGCCCTCTCAGGGACAGTCTGGGCCTGGCCAATGCCTCATGGGGAGGCTGAATAGGATCTCTGGATGAGCACAGATTGCCCTTTGCAGTCCCCATACTTTGGTGTCTAACAGATACCTGGCCGCTGTGAGAAGCATTTTGAGGATCCCAGGAGGGTTACTGGTAAGGTGCTCCATGGACCAGGTGGTGCTTATGTTGCCTTATTATCTGTCAATATTTTCTCTTCTGAGCCTGTTTGCATTTTCCCACCAGGCAGAGGGACTTCCAGAGGAAAAAACCCACACCTCCCTCCTGTGCCCAAAAGGTAGGGGTGGTGCAACTGGGCATTGGGAGCGGGGAGGTGGCTGAAAGTCTACAGGACACCTATGTGTGCATGGAGATGGGAGGTGATAGGAAAAAAATGTGATCTACCAGCAGCCACAATGGTATCAGGCTGGGAAAGAGGAGCTTTGATGGGAGGGGACAGGCAGGAGCTTTGGACCCTTTGCAACAAGAGGGCCCGATGTCAGACAATAAGATCTTTCATGGCAGAACAAGCTCTGGGTACCACTGAACAGTTGCATAACGGTATCAGGGAGCTACTGTGCTGTCCTGTCACTGAGAGCTTGTGACACCACGTCTACTTTGCAATGTAAGCCCAGGGTTAGTAGAACTCAAGTTAGCACACCCTGGCTGTGTTAACCTAGGACTTGAGCATCTATACTCACTTGTAATCCTAGGTTAGGAATTGTTGACCCCTGGGTCCCAACATGGGGCTCCAGCAGCAGCACAGCATTATGTGGGGCCAACTCCAAACAGACCTATCCCAGACCTCCTAGCACCCTCCCAAAGGCTACTCTAGCCCTTTGTTCATGGAGAGTGCAGGAAAACTTGACTGTACAGAGGATAAAGGAAGTAGGCCCATGGGATTGTGGGATACTTTTGGTGGACACCAAAGCACAAGTTCAGTGGGGTCATGTCTACACTGCAAAGCAAATGGGTTTGAACCTGGAGTCCCACCTTGACTCAGGCTTGGACTCTCCACCCCTGTGGGATCCTAGGACCTTGTGTCCAAGCCCTGGGTTAACACGATTTATGTGTAGATGGAAGGGAGGTTAGGTTTGAACTTGAGTTCAAACCCTGGGATTATATTATTGCAATGTAAGCAATAGGCACACCCTTTCAGGCCATATCATTCTGCCAGTAAGCCCCACGACAACTGCATCCACTCCGTCACGCCATCATGATACCATGTTACAAGGCCCAGCAACGCTATGCAGATTTGTTATTGATCCACTGCACTTACGCACATGAGCATAACAGATAACCACTCCCATTCCATGACCCAGAAGAACGCAAACCCTCCACCTTCATCCCCTCATCAATATCACTCCTGGGAAGGGACAGGGAGTTCCTTCTGTGGCCCAGCGCGGTCCTGTCAGTGTAACTTGCTATAATGTTCGCTATTTGTTAAGCACCTGATCCCTTTGTGTTCCAGGAGATCATCAGTATCCAGGGAATCTTTTGAATCCTGATGTCAATTATTGGCACATTTAGGGCCAGAGGATCCCAAATATTCACTCTTTGAGGAGGCTAGTCTCCTTGAGATGCTTTGCATGGGTTGGGCTTCCATCTCCCTCCACCATACTGACAAGCCAGTTCTTTTGTCCTTTGCAGGAAACACCACCTCGGAGACCATCACTCTCACTGTGCTGGAGGATGTGGTGCCAGGGTCAGAGGGAGCTCACATTTCTGCCCTAGGTGAGGAGCTAATGTCTGTCTGTCTGTCTGTCTCTCAGCCAGGGCTTCTAGGAAAACAGGATTCTCCATGCAGGTAACTTTCTCCTCCTAATGCCACATATGCTATAATGGACATGGAGAAGCAAATTCACCCCTGATGGCACTCCACTTACTGTGACGATCAGCATTCATTGAATTGGGCCAAAAGAAATCTGATGAGGTTCAACAAGGACAAGTGCAGAGTCCTGCACTTAGGATGGAAGAATCCCATGCACAGCTACAGACTGGGGACTGACGAGCTAGGCAGCAGTTCTGCAGAAAATGACCTGGGGGCTACAGTGGACAAGAAGCTGGTTATGAGCAGCAGTGTGGCCTTGTTGCCAAGAAGGCTTACGGGATATTGGGCTGCATTAGTAAAAGCATTGCCAGCAGATCGAAGGAAGTGATTATTTCCCCCTATTCGTCACTGGTGAGGCCTCATTTGGAGTATTGTGTCCAGTTTTGGGTGCCCCACTACAGGAAGGAGGTGGACAAATTGGAGAGAGTCTAGTGGAGGGAAATGAAAATAATTAGGGGGCCGAAGGACATGATTTATGAGGAGAGGCTGAGGAAATTGGGCTTATATAGTTTGCAGAAGAGATGATTGAGGGGAGATTTGGTAGCAGCCTTCAACTACTTGAAGGGGGGTTCTGGGAAGAATGGATGGAGCTAGGCTGTTCTCAGTGGTGGCAGATGACAGAACTAGGAGCAATGGTCTCAAGTTGCTGTGAGGAAGGTCTAGGTTGCATATTGGGAAAAACATTTTCACTAGGAGGGTGATGAAGCACTGGAATGGGTTACTTAGGGAAGTGGTAGAATCTCCATCCTTAGAGGTTTTTAAGGCCCAGCTTGACAAATCCCTGGCTGGGATGATTTAGTTGTGGTTGGTCCTGGTTTGAGCAGAGGGTTGAACTAGATAACCTCCTGAGGTCCTTTCCAGCCCTAATCTTCTATGATACTATGAAAAGTATGACCTAAAGATGGAAGATTTTTTACCACAGCCCCCTTCTTGTCCATTCTCCTGCCCTGAGTATCCTTAGCCAATGCAAGATTGTTCCCTGGAGTATCACTGCTCACTCAGTGACTCTTTCTCACACACTCTGTATTTAAAATATACTCATTTCCTTTGGAAGCATCTGAATGGGAGAAGTCCGATTATGAAGCTATTTCCTAAAAGAGCAGGATAAAATGGACAACTCACTGCTCAAATAGTTTTTTCATGCAAAGCGTAATTAACTTGTGTAACTCCTTATCGCAGGATTTAGTGGAAAATGATTTTGGGAGGTTAGAAAGTAGACCCTATGAATGAGAACTGCATCTGCAGTGCCATTAGCTAGCATAATAATGACCAGAGCTCTGGAGCCTCATGGTCTAGTGATTAACGTGATTAACGTGATCTCCACCTGGGAATTGGTTGAAAATTCCTCACCTCCACCCCCAAGAGGAAGTTGAGGTGCTTTATGGGAGATTTTATGTCTTCCTGTGACTCATCCTGCATTGGTTCCTGTGATACTGGACTAGTAGGAGTTGTGGTCTGGTCTAGCACAGTGGGAGGTTGATATTGGATTTCTGGATGGTTTCTTAATCTATAATACTAATGATACCTCCTATGGCCTTGGTTCTTCTGTCACACCAATTTTACACTAATGTAACTCCATTGGTTTTAATGGCATGGCTTCTGATTCACATCAGAGTAGGTGGGAAGTGAATTAGGCCCTATATTTTTAGGTTCTTTCACAGGCTATGTCAGCAATGAGGATTTTTATGTACATGAAATCTATAAAGCCCTCTGTGGAAATGGTTCTGTCTCACAGGTAACATCATGGGGACAGCACTGCAGAACATAGACAGCCTCCTGCAGATGTCCAGTGGCTGTGGAGAGCAGAACATGGTGCGTTTTGCCCCCAATGTCTTCATCACACAGTACCTGGAGGAGACAGGACAGCTGACCCCAGAGATCAAACAAAAAGCTACTGGCTTCCTGGAAAGTGGTGAGCAGAGCTGAACTTGCGTTGGGCTCCTAGATGTGAAAGTTCAGTAAGGGCTTGTCTACACTAGAAATACTACAGCGGCACAGCTATCTACGCTGATGGCAGAAGTTCACCTGTCGGCACAGGCAATCCACCTCCCTGAGAGGTGGTAGCTAGGTCGATGGACGAATTCTCCCCTCAACCTAGTACTATCTACATGGGACCTTAGGTCAGTTTAACTGCATGGGTCAGGAGTGACACCGCGGGCTCAATCTTATTTTCTAGGGTAGACCAGCCCTAAACCAATCACATGATGAGGAGAGTTATGCTCCTGGATTCTGAGCTGGGTGAATCCAGTATAATTCTACTGATGTCACTAGAGTTACTCTAGATTGACACTGGTGTGAGTACAGAATCCAGCCTGCCAGGCCTCCTCTACCTCACATCTACACAATAGGGACAGTAATGCTTACATATCTCTGCAGATCCCTTTAGGTTGAGCTGTTCAGGTGCAAAGCTCTGAACGTTATTATAATAAAGAGGAACTGGGTGGGAGAGCACTCATCCAAGAATGGAACAGCTGCAAAACAGCTTCACTGTCTGTCTGGCTCTCTGCAGGATACCAGCGGCAGCTCCAGTACAAGCACGGGGACGGCTCATACAGTGCCTTTGGGGAAGGCCATGGACCAGGGAACACCTGGTAAGCACAGATCTCTGAGCATTACCTGAGAGCTGGCATAGTTCAGTTCAGGGATGGCAAAAAGGAGCAGATCTGGTCAGGAAAGCACAACATAAGGAAGGGGAACCTGAGACGGTGCCGCGATTCAAGTAGGGTTCTGATGCTGCTCTAAACTGATACTGGAGCTGGGAAACCTCACTCAAGAGCTGATTTACTGACTGAGGGGCCTGGATTTTTGGGTGTCCAACGTTGGGCACCCCAAAGTGAGGCCACCTTTGAAAATATGACTGCAAAACCTTTATCCTCTTACAAGATTCCCAAGGCTCTTTGGGTATGTCTACACTGCACGCCGTGGGGCTTGGTGTTTCCAAACCTGTGCTTAAGCGTCCACACTGCATTGCAAACAGCTAGCGGATTCATGCTGCCACGCCCATGCTGCACTACCCAGACCTTTTGACTCAAGTTTGCACCTTGACCTGTGTCCACACAGTGAAATGACAGGACTTGCACCAGTGTCACAGCAGGACTCTGACCCATCTCCTCTAGCAGGGTCATCAGACCCAGGTCCTGGGTGCTTGTTGACCCAAGTCAGACTGATTTGTGGGTGAATGGAAGAGGTCCTTGGACTCTAACCTGAGTCAGAGCCCAGACTTAGTGTGCAGTGTAGATGTACCCTTAGGATATGTCTACACAGCTGTTAAATACCCATGGCTGGACCGGGTCAGGCTCACAGGACTCAGGCTGTGGGGCTGTAAACTAGTTCACAAGCCCTGCGAGTCTGAGT
Source organism: Mesoclemmys tuberculata (assembly GCA_007922155.1). Taxonomy (NCBI): domain Eukaryota; kingdom Metazoa; phylum Chordata; order Testudines; family Chelidae; genus Mesoclemmys; species Mesoclemmys tuberculata. The sequence continues at coordinate 408,526 of ML675619.1, forward strand.
CAGCTGATCTGGGCCAGCTGTGGCTGTCCCATGGGTCTTTTATTCCAGTGTAGATGTACCCATAGTGTCCAGCTGGAGGTGGAGAATCTTGAGTGAGCTGCCTTCCACCCAATGGGGTTTCAGCCCTTCTGGTCTCACCCAGCACTTGGGGCATGATGTGAGAATAGCTGGGACCAGAAGGGACAAATGACACCACATTTTTTGAAGCTCCGAAATGTCCTGATGGGAGGGGGCACGTCTGAGCTCAGGGCTGAAAGTTTCAGATCTTTCTTATCTGTTTGCCTCCTCCCACGCTCCCAATACCACATCAGGGGTCCAGCCTGTTTGTTTCACCTCCATGGGCAAAATACAATGGGGGACACTGGGATGTTTGTGTCCTTATAGAAACCATTCTTCTGGGCCCAGCAACCCACTCATTCTCTCCCCCACCACACCTCTCTTCCCTGGCCTCAGGCTGACAGCGCTTGTCCTAAAGACATTTAGCCAAGCCCAGCACTTCATCCACATAGATGAGCAGAACATAAAGGATGCTGCCAGGGCCCTGACCAGGAGCCAGACTCCATCCGGCTGCTTCCAAAGCGTGGGGAAGCTCTTCAACAATGGCTTGATGGTACGACATATCCCCAGCTGCTTTCCATGTTCCCCAGCATTGCCTGCCACTCTCCATCCCCGGAGCTGTGTGTCAGGAGCAAAGCCTAGATGTGCTGCGGGGGAAGGCATGTCACTGCATAGCCTGCGCTATGGAGTCAGGATCTCCTCAGGCCCAGGGCTGTGCTTGTCAATTTTTGGCGAACAATGCAAATTGAGCAGCACAGAAACAGTTTGCGGCTTTGGGTCGGACTCGCTGAATAGCTTTGGCCAAAAAAAAAAAATTAGGTGATAAAAGAACATTTTCCTTCGCAGGGAGAGGGGAGGATTCAGAACAACTTTTTTTGATTCAAAATTTCTTTTCATTTAATTTTAAAAACAGTCCGAGTGTTACACAGAGGCTCACAATCAGCGCCCAATGTTCCATTCAAACCAAAAGGGAACGTTTTTCCGGGTTTCGATTTGTCAGAAAGTTGCATTTTCAGTTTGACCTGATGCGATTTCCCCCCCAATATTTTGGAATTGGCAGAGAACCCAAAACTACATTATTTGCCCAATCTCTGGCTGTGGCTGTGGGACATCCCCATCCCCCTGGGAAAGGGACACCCCACAAGTGTCCTGAACTGACCCCATCCCCACCCAAACCTGCCTGTTACCCCTGCAGCAACTGCCTCTGCTGCCAGACTCCTATTCTGCCTCAGCAAGCACCATGGTCCCCTTCCCAGATACTGAACCCTTCTGCATGGGCAGAGAGGGGCAGAAAGATGTGTGGAGGAGTGGCTGCACCACCAACATGTGGCTAAAATCACCATCAGCTGTGCCCCCGCCCTCTCGACACACGCACATGCAGAGAGGCTGAGAGCAGAAAGCGCAGGAGAGCAGTCACCAGCAATTCAATCACTGGGCAGACAGAAATATGGGGCAGGTGCCTTCCCAGTGGAGCTGCTGCACCAAGCCCTGCTAAAGGACCCTACCCTCATGCCCATAATTCCTTTCACTTCCCCTCCGTGAGCTCCAGGGACTTTCCTGACCTCCGCCACGCAGAAGGGCCAGAGCCCTGGATGTCTCCTGGGATACCAGAAGTGTGGGATAATTTTCTCCTGGCATAAATGTGCCAATGGAAACCACCAGTATGTGCCCCCTGGGCACACAGTGTGACAAGGCAGTGGGGGAAGGGAAATCTGTCCAGTGCCCTGTGGGAGAAGAGAGCAGTTTGTGCTAGGGAGATCAGGTGTGCTGTGAGGGAGGGAATCAGCCACTCATCAGAGGGGAATGCTCTGACACCCTGCCCAGGCCACCTCCTTCCAGTTAAATGGTATCATAGTTGTGGTACGTGCAGATGTGTTTCGTTTTGGGAGGTCGCTTTTGGAGAGCTGGGCTGGGAAAGCAGAGATTAGACACCTCCCAGCGCTCTGTTCTCATTGCGTTTCCTTTCCTCGTCGCTGTCTGTCGGGGAATTATAGGGTGCAGCCGAGGAAGGCCTGGGCCGGAGCGCTGTCATCACCACAGCCCTCATCCGCTCTGGGCTGCCGCGTTCTGTGAGTACCAGCAGCAGGCACGGGCTCTCGCCAGCTGTGTGCTCTGCACGCACGCTCGTGTGCTGCAAGTGCTCACGGACTGTCTAGTCAGAGCACACGTGGCCTGGCCATTCTACATATCTCTGCACACATTCTGTCAGCATTGTCCTCCCATAAGTATCTTGACAATCTGCGTTATCCCCTTGTTTGCATTCTAGGACCCAGTTTTGCAGAAAGCGCTGAAGTGCATAAAGGACCTAGTCAATGCTGATCCTGGCAGTTCCAACCTCTACAGCCAGGCACTAGCAGCAAACGCCTTTGCTTTGGCTGGGGATGAAGTAATGAGGAAGGAAATAGTAAAGAGATTGGATCAATCAGCCATCATAGCAGGTGTGACGATCTGCAGGTCAGGACAGAGACTCTGACAGCAGTGTGCAGGGCGTCCAGGCCTGGGATAACACGCAGGCTGCAGGGCAGGACAGAGGGGCATAGGAAGAGCTGTGCAGAGACCCAGCAACAGAATAGTCATGGGGGTGCAGGGCAGGACTGAGGGACATTGGCAGTCAGTAGCTGTTGGCCAAGCCCTCATTGTAGACAACACACACCATGTGTCTTTCTCACCCATTTACCTTTAGATGGGCAAATGTATTGGACCCAGCAGCCCAAACCGAAGGCGGATTCCACGTACTGGTATCGGGCTCCATCCATTGATGTGGAGTTGACATCTAGCATCCTCATGGCTCATCTGTTAAAGCCCCGCTTGTCCTCTGCTGACATCAAACGAGCATCCCAGGTCGTGAGCTGGCTCACCAGGCAGCAGAACCCCTATGGAGGCTTTGCCTCAACCCAGGTAACTTGCTGTTTCCCTCGCAGGCAGAGAACCTACCTTGAACTGAGGGAATGCGAGAGCAACAGGCTGTAGGCCACAATGCTGCCCTGAGGGGAACACACCACCTGACCTGGGAGACTGTGTGGATTTCTCTGCACTTGGGGGCTGGGAGGGCGAATCCCAGTGCTGGTGCCCTGGGGAGCAGGTCCTGCCATGTTGGGGCTGGGAGGGTGCCATTTTTCTCCAGCTCTTGCTGCATGTTCTTGGGTAGGCCTCAGTCTCTCCCCAGGTTGCCCCTTCCTGTTGTGGGAGAGATGGGGAAGGAGGAGGGATGGGAGTTCACAGAAAGCTTGTGACCCTGTTTCTCCCATAATCTATCTGTTCCCCAGGACACTGTGGTTGCCCTTGAAGCCTTAGCCTTGTATGCCCTCAAGACCTACAGCAAGGATGGCCCTGACCTTCATGCTTCCATCTCCTCTGAGGGCTTCAGACATGAGATCCAGGTGGACAACACCAACCAGCTTCTGTTGCAGACGGTGGAGCTGCCAGCCATCCCCAGCAAGTACACAGTGCAGGCTCAGGGCCGTGGGTGCTTGTTCCTCCAGGTCAGTCCGGGCAAGGGAGGGGGAGTCCTCACTGGGGGAATCCCCCACTGAGTCAGCCATGGGTGTAAGCAGACCAGCGTGCTCCCCGGTGTTCAGCCTGGCCTGGAGAGCAGGTCGTAGGGAATTATCTTGCCCTGGGTCCCCAGGGCCGGAGGGGATGGGCTAACTTGGGTCTAATGCACGTTGTCCTGCCTCTCATTCAGTGACAGTGGAGTCCATCTCCACTGAGCCAGAGGAGTAGCTCCCCTCCAGGAGGCCTGGCGACCAATTGCCAGACACAGCGGGACAGCGCAGATACCCCAACTGCCCGGTCCTCAGGATGGTCCTTTTCCCCTGGCCGTGGGAGACAGCAGAAGGCCTGGAGAGCATGGTTGGCTCTGTGACACCAGCCCATAGACTGGGGCCCTCTGCCCATGTCTGCCTCTCTCTGTGTTTCCTGACAGACCACCCTGCGATACAACACCCCTCTCCCAAGGGACGACCTCACCCTCGCACTGTCTGTGCAGACGGAGTGCCTTGGCCTGAACGCCACGCGCTTTCCCATCACCGTCCACAGCCGGTAGGAGAACTGCAGCTGCCGTTCGCCATCCCTGTGCACAGCGGCTTCTGGCTCTGTTAGCCTCCAGCTTTGCGGCAATCTCTGGCCAGCCAGGGTCCCCCTTTCCCACTTCTCTGCTGCGGGCCAAGACTTCCCAGGACAGGGTCCTCCCCCATCCTCCCAAGCACCATGGATGTTACTAGCCCTCGGGTGAGCCTCACCTCATGGGAGGGGTAGAGTGGTGCAGGACAATGCTGATCACCCCTCCAGCTTTGAAGCGAATGGTGCTCAGCCTCTGGCAGGATTAGGCCCCGGAACCCCATAATGCGGAGGGATATGCATAACACACAGCATGACCCTACCCTGACACTCACCTAAGACCTCCCCCACCCCACCCACAGCTGTTTGTCTCTCTGGGCTATGTCCTTCCCAGGCCTGGTTAGGGTCAGAATTTCCAGCACACCAGCGAAAGGGTGAGATCTTCCTCCTGTGAATCTCCAGCCCCCCCAGAAGCAGAAAATACCAGGAGCTCTTGCAACTTTGCACACAGTCAGTGAGGGAGATGCTTTGGGGGATGGGGTGGGGGCACATATACAGGGATCCAGTTATGGAGTGAGAGAGGGATGTTGGCAGGAGAGTGCCTATAGTGAGAGGCAGCTCTCTCCATCTGGCTCCCAGGGGTGGAGTTGGAACCCCCGTGCCCTGTGGATCCCAGTCTCATGGGGTGATGTTACGCTTTCCTATCCTGGGGGTCTTGCTGCAGATATATTGGGAACCGCCTGTCCACCAACATGGTGCTGATCGAGGTGAAGATGCTCTCTGGCTACAGCCCTGTGTCAGACTCCCTGGAAGAGGTGAGCATGCACAGAACCCTCTACAGCCCTCCATAGAGTCGGTGGGCAGGGAAAGCTGGTTTGTATCCTGAGGGAGCCGGGTGGGGGGCTTATCTGCAAAGTAGTAACAAGAAATGTCTATGTGCATTCCAATGGGCAGAGAAATCCAGCTCTAGCTCTTCTCCTCTCCAGTGGCCACAGCTCCCACAGTCCATCAGAGGGCTCTAGGAGTGGGAGTCTGGTCACCATGTACCATCATCACCATCCCCTTCCCCTGCGCCCCTGAGTGTATCACGCTTGCTTGCACGAGGCGAGGCTCCTTGGAGAGGGACGTTCTGTGCTGGAATCTTTATTTGGGTTTGTTTGCTATTCTCAGCTAAAGAAAATGCCTTTGGTGAAGAAAATCGAAAGAGAAGCTGATCAAGTCACCCTCTATCTGGATGAGGTGAGTTAAACTCAAACTTTCCTTTAGCTCTAATACAAACAGGGAGGGTCAAATAGGTTCAAATTTCAAGTGCCCAACTTGAAGCTTCCATGCCCTGATTTGCAAGGATCACCAACAGCGCCCGCTGACTTCAACTGGAGTGGTGGCTGCTCAGGCACCTCTGAGAACCAGGCCCAGCTAACCCAGTATGGCTCATTGTTCCCCTCTAGTGCCTGGACTATGTAGAGTTTGAGTCTTTTGCTACCTTTGTGTTTAGATGAAGCAGTTGAGACTCATGCTTTTTATCCAGAGATGCTAAAGTCAGTCACCACAGACAATCCAGCCAGGGTGTAATTGCCAACAAGAAGCGATGCAGTTTTAGACTTGGTTTTAGTAAGCAGTGAGGGCATCATAGAAGAGCTGGTCACAGGAAATAACCTTGAATCGAGTGATCAAGAGTTGATTCAGTTTAAATGAAATAGAAGGATAATCAAAACGAGGTTGTCAGCTATGATTTTTTATTTTAAAAAGACAGACTTTGGAAAATTAAGGGAGTTAGTTAAAGAATTCAGCTGGATGGAAGAGCTTGAGGACTTAGAACATAGGAGACTTGGAATTTCTTCAAATCAACTACACAAAAGCAATCTGACATCTTAGCAACCCAAGTAAGGGGAAGAAACTTGTAGAGAAAGGCTCCAGACCCAGCTGGATGAATAACCACCTCCAAAGCATTATTAGGAGTAAGCAGACAGCCCATAGGGAAAGGAAAAAGGGGTTGACCAGCAAAGAAAGCTACAGCTTGGCAGCTGGAAAATGTTGGAATAAAGTGAGAATTGCTAAAAGTCAAGATGAATTAGCTCTTGTCATGGAAATTAAAATGAATAAAAAGATGGTTTTTTAGTTGTAAATAAAAAGAGAATAAGGAAGGATGAAACTGGACTGCTATGCAGTGTGGATGGGAAGAAGCTTAAAGATAATCTAGGTATGTATCAAAGACCAAGTGAATACTTTGCCTCTGTTTTCAGTAAGGATGATAATGTGGAACATGGGCATAAAGGCAGGACAGGTAATGGAAATGAGTGTCTAAAAATAGAAATGACCAAATCTGAGGAGGAAGGAAAACTTAGAGCTTAATGTACTCAAATCAGGGGGACTGGATAATTTCCATCCCAGAATACTGAAAAATTGCACTTGATATTGCTAGTCCAATAGCAATGATTTTTAATACATCTGTTGATTTGGGTAGTGCCAAATGGATGTGGACAAGTTGAAGAGAGTCTAGCGGAGGGCAACAAAAATGATTAGGGGGCTGGAGCACAAGACTCATGAAGAGAGGGAACTAGGCTTGTTTAGTCTGCAAAAGAGAAGAATGAGGGGGGATTTGATAGTGGCCTTTAACTATCTGAAAGGGGGTTCCAGGGAGGATGGAGCTAGGCTATTCTCAATGGTAGTAGATGACAGGACTAGGAACAATGGTCTCAAGTTGCAGTGGGGGAGGTCTAGGTTGGATATTAGGAAAATGTTTTTCACTAGGAGGGTGGTGAAGCATTGGAATGGGTTACCTTCGGAGGTGGTGGAATCTCCATCTTTAGAGGTTTTTAAACTGTGGCTTGACAAAGCCCTGGCTGGTATGATTTAGCTGAGGTTAGTCCTGCTTTGAGTAGGGGGGGTTGGACTAGATGACCTCCTGAGGTCCCTTCCAACTCTAATCTTCTATGATTCTATATGCCTGGAGAATGACTAATGTCATACTTATATTTAAGAGAAGGGAAAAAAGTGAGCTGGGTAATTACAGACCTGTTAGTCTGACCTCAGTAGTATGCAAGACTTTAGGACAAATTGTGAAGCCAAGAATAATTATGTTCATAAAGGTAAAGGGGATGAAATGCAACATGGCTTTACCAACATTAGATCATCCCAGACTAGCCTGATTTCCTTCTCTGAGACAATCACTGATTTTTTTAGGTAGGAGACGTTCAATAGATCTCATAGAACTTGGACTTCAGTCAAGCATTTGACACAGTACCACACGGGAAGTTTATTGGTTAAATTAGGGAAGATGGGGCTCAGTACAAGCATTGTAGGGTAGAAAAGTAACAGGCTAAAGGGAAGAAAGCAATGGTTATATTGAAAGGTAGCTTATCAGACAGGAGAGAGGTTGCTAGCGGAATGCCTCAAGGACCAGTCTTGGGACCAAGCTTATTCAATATTTTTATTAATGACCTGAGCACAAAAAGGAGTGTGCTAATGAAATTTGCAAATGATACAAAGTTGGGAGCTATTGTTAATACAGAGGTGGATTGGAATATTATACAGGACGTTGAGGCTCACCTTGAAGACAGGAGTGACAGAAAGCAAATACAATTCAGTAGTACAAAGTACGAGTCATGCACTTAGGGTCTAATAATAAGAATTTCTGCTAGAAGCTGGGGCTGGGGGCACATCAGTTAGAAAGGACAGAGGAGGAGAGAGACCTGGGTGTGTGGGTTGATCATAGGATGATTATGAGCCACCAGTGTGGCGTGGCTGAGAAAAGGGCAAGTGCACTCCTAGGATGCGTCAGGTGTCACACTTAGAGAGACACTGCATCAGGTGAGTTATTTGCAGTAGAGAGAGAGAATTATTAATACCATCATTCAAGGCACGCATCTGGACAATTGTGTACAATTCTAGTCACCGTGTTCAAGAAAGATAAATTTAAACTGAAACAGAGAAGAGCTACTAGTATGATCAGGGGAATGAAGGGCCTCTTTTATGAGCAGAGACTGGAAGCGTTTGTCTCTAGCAAAATGAAGGCTGATGGGGATATGATTGCTCAGTATAAATGCATCAGGGGGGGTAAACACCAAGGAGGGTGAAGAGATAGTTAAGCTCAAGAACAATGCTGGCACAAGAACAAATGGATGAAAACTGACCAGAAACAAATTCAGGTTGAAAATTAGAAGATTTCTAACCATCAGAGGAATGAAGTTCTGGAACAGCCTCCCAATAGGAGTTGTGGGGAGAAAAACGGGATTAGTTTTGAGAGGGAGCTGGACACATTTGTGTGTGTGATTGTATGACAGGGCTGCTTGTGATGGCGGGGAGCAGGGCTCAGGCCCGGAGGTTCACTTTCAGTTTGTCAAGTTTCTAAAGCTCATGCTTCAAAGTTTCAGCCAGCCACCTGCAGGGGTCAGGAAGGGATCTTTTCCCCCAATGTATTTTGGGAGGGCCTTTTCTAATTGCCTTCCTCTGAAGCAGCAGGAACGGCCGTGGTTGGCAATGGGACTGGTGGAAAGTGGGCCCGGGCTCCTGACCCAAAAGAGGTTCATGGGGAGGTTGCAAAGCTGTTGGGGGGGGTGTGGGGTGTCCTCACTTCTGTGCTGCCTTCAGAGCTGCACAGAAGGCAGCAGTTGAGGAGGTTGCTGCAGCCAGGGGAGGTTCCTGGAGGTGGGGCTGATCTCCCCTGTGTGTAGGGAACGCCCTAGCCAGGCTGGGGAGGGGATGGGACTTGCTCTTTCCCTGCACAGCCACTCTTGCGGGGCACTTCAGACCCACTTCCGGGTACCACTGTGTGCACTGCCTTCAGAACTAGCTGCCTGCGCCTTCCTGCCACCCTCTCTTCTGTGCTGTGGAGCTTCCTGCAGCCGGGAGAGGTACCCGGCGGTGAGTCTGACCTCCCAGCAAGGGAACTCCCAGCCCTCCCCAGCTCCACCGGATTAGCAGCTGGAGCCTGAGGTGTGGTAAGAGCCCCTGGCAGGGGCAACCTAGTCCTGCCTTCCCCATCCTTTACAATAGCTAGATTTCATAGGGGAGATCTATTTCAGTGACCTGTGACGTGTTTTTAACAGCTGTGAATTTGGTAAGGCCCTACTTATTGCCATATGTGGGGCTGGGAGGAAATTCCCCCCAGGTCAGATTGGCAGTGACCCTTGGTTTTTTCTCCTGTCTCTGCAGTGTCAAAGTGTGAGTCACTTGCCAGGATTATCTGGTATAGCTCACTTTAAATTTCCCTGCCATTGAGAGATGGAGAGGACAAGGGCTGGGAGGCGCAGTCCCTGATGCATCTTGGTCCCTCCTAGTCTCTGCCTGCGGCACATAATAGTCTAGTCTCCTGAGGGCTGTAATACTTTGGGCTCATTTTGGTTGTTGAATTTAGTGAGCAGGTGCTGGATGGTATTGTGGGGTCTGTGATCTACAGCAGGTCAGACTAGGTGATCTGGGGGCGGCAGAGGGGTCCCTGCTTGCCTTAAACTCTGTTCCTCTGTAACAATTGCCCACTGTCTTCATTTCACACCAATTCACAGTGTGTGACAGGCTGCCAGGCCAGAATTCTCCACTTGTGCACACTGGTGCTAACGTTCTGAATGCACATTGCACCAGTGAAAACAACTGCGCGAGGAGGGGGACGCTCAGGCCCCAGGTGACTAAAGTCTGGCACTCACAAATAGCGGCACCCACAGTTAAAGGCCACGTTTGAACATTCTGAGCCGCAAGGGGAATCTCCAGTGGGACTAGCTTTGCTTGGGGGTGACCATGGCGTGTAGCAAAAAGGGAACTCGCTAAATGGGGCTAGGATAGCAGCTGAGTTCCTCCCGTGAGCCTAGTGCATTTCCACGGTGGCTGACCTCCTCACGCAGAGGCTGGCTCTAGGGGAACATAGTGGATTTTCATACAAGGTCTTGGTTCTGGCTGTAACGTCTTACTTTGCATCTCTGCTCTTCAGCTGACTCGGGACCCTCAGTCCTACACCTTTGTGGTGCAGCAAGACATCCAAGTGAAGGACCTGAAGCCAGCCAACGTGAAGGTCTACGATTACTATATGCCCGGTGAGCTCAGAGCTACTGACCCAGGGTTTCCTCCGCTCCCAAGGCTGTACCACTTCTGGGGCCTGACCCTACAAGGTGCTGGGCCCTCACAGCGCCCCTTGAAGTCAATACCAAGCATGGTAGCTCAGCGCCTCTCCAGATTAGGTCCTTAATGAGCAATTTGTGGAGGCAGCTCAGAACCGGCAACTCCCTACAACTCGAAGCTGGTGGAAAGACCTCTTTGTTAGGCAGTATCTGGCCAAGCCCTCCCTCAGCACTGCGTCCTTGGACAGGACTGGCCCCTGCTGTACACTTCCTAATAGTTTGTGCTAGCGAGTATCACAGGGCACCGCCTGGGCATTGCCGCTCAATGAGCCTTGGGTTGTGGCTGCTGGGGCTGTGGGCAGAGACTTCCCTGCAGGCTGTATAGCTTGTTCTTCCTGCAGAGCCAGCTGACCCCAGCGATTGCCAGCTTCAGGGCATGCCCCAAGTGCCAGTGTGTTTACGACGGCTAGCCCGATGATGTCGCCTCTGCGGGGGGGGGTCTGACCCTTCCAGCAGGAGGAGAGGACGGAGCCCAAAGGAGCTTCCCTTGTGTGTGAGGGAATGTAGCCAGGGAGGCCAGGTGCACAACGATGGTTGTTTAGAAATGAGTGTAATAGTGAAAATAATAGATCCCATCTGCCCTGGCCTATTCAAGGGTGAGGAGCTAGAGATATGTCAGGAGTGGTGTGGTGTTCTGGGACAAATCTAGGCCCACCACGGCCTTCACGGTTGTCACTGTTCATGGAATTTATTGCTCCAAAAGCCCAGGCCCTGACCACTCGAGCTAAAGGAGCATCCCCAATGATTGTTACCAGTACAGGCCTATGACACATGGATGAGCAATTCTGGCTAGCCAGTCAAGAGTATTGGTATGCACTCTCTTTATTATGAGCAAAGGCATGGGCACTACATTTGGCTCTGCTTTCATGGTTTCTGACCAATGTTTTAGTCGATTTCCCTTCCTGTTACAGAAGACAATGCTGTGACCGACTACAGCGACCCCTGCCTGTGAAGTGAGTAACTGGTGCATCCTCTC
>ML675619.1:419737-485498 GCA_007922155.1 Mesoclemmys tuberculata
TAAGGGGGACTGGGGCCAAATTAGATCATCAAAAATCCTGATAAACTGGAGCACAGGAAAATTCAATGCTGCAGCACCAGCCAGTGGTCACAGGAGAGAACATCCCCTTTTGGACTGTGCGCGCTGATTGTCTGGTGAACACGGAGGGACGGTTAATGGAGGATCAGACAAATGGGGATCTACTATGTTTAAGGGAAATGCGTCTGCCAGGGGGGTGGGAAGATAGCTGTCTCCAAAGGTTGATGTGATGCTCAGCTCATTCATGGTGTAAACACTCTAAAATTCTCAAATGAAAGATGCTGGCGGGGGGGGAGATCAAAACATTATTGTAATGAGGAGGCTGCTGTGTGTGTAGTACTGCCTTCTGCTGGATGGAATCAGCACAACTCTGTTTGCTGTCATAGCCCCTATGCTCTTAGTGAAGTGAGAGTCTCCTTTAGCTTTTTCTCAGGAGGTTGAGGCCTGGGTTTTTGAAGCATCAGGAGAGGATGGCTCTTGCTGTGACACTCCATGTGCTGCTTGTATTATTTTTTCTCAGGGCTGTGTCTCTCTTTCATTTTTTTTTCCCCTCCCCACCTCAGTCAGGGCCAATTTGTAAGTCTTTTTCTCTCTCTTCACAGGATTGGGACAGATGCAGCTACCGGAAGATTTCCAACAGTCCTTTGTCAATTAGATTATGCTGATGTCCAATACCATAGTGGAAGATTATAGGTGAAGGGACTAGATCAATTGCCTGATGCTATCTTCTGATCAATCAGTAATTTAAGGGCTTAGAATGTGCCTTACGCTTTGTTAAAATTATGCCCGACTCAGACTGGAATTGTTTTATCCACCCTCATTAAGGATCACAGCTGGGGGCTGATTAACCCCTCAGTCATACTCTGTGCAGTTATGTAAAAGTGCAAAAATTAGCCGCTAGGTGGGGTAGGGGGAGCCATGGCTGAGCAGGTGAAACAGTGGAGGGGCCTGCCTCATCCTCAAACTACTGAGCTGATGGCACCACTACCTTGGCCATGTTGGTTTAAAATCTGCCCTCTTACTGCACCATTCAGGATGGGCCCAGTCCCATGGAGCTGAAGGTAGTCAGCACCGCCCAGGCTTGGCCCTACTAACAGGGCAGTCCGGTTGCTCAGCTGTGGAGCTGGGTCACTCAACCCCATGGGAGAGTTCAACAGATGCTCCGTGGCCCCAGGAATGCATTGTCCAATCACTGTGTGCCTGCCCATGCGTTAGAAAGAGTGACTAATGACTAACAGCCTGGATGAGCACTGCTCTCGAGCTGGGAGGTTAGCCCCAGAGAAGAGACTGAGAGACCGAGATTTGCAGAAAAAGTGGGCTGGGGACCCAGCTATCACCCGCTCTTGCCCTGTCTCCAACTGCAGCAGGGCTATCTAATGAAGATAATACTGGGAGATGCCACAGAGCACTGGGAGGGCAGCAGAGGAGCCAGGGAATTCACATCTGCTAGTCATGCACCAACATCTTCCCCCAGGGAGTGTCCCATCATTCTACAGTGACCATCAGACCAACAGCAGAGGCCTATCATGCAATTGTTTTAATTCTTTACCTCAGGCAGATCCCCAGATTAAATTGGCTTGAAGATGAAGCCACCCTGCCCCTGGAAAGAAAAGTCAGACAGGAACTGAGAGCCCGGCAGGAAGCCGAAAGTCAGTCTCCCCATTTCCAAGAAAAGGAGGCTGCAGGAATCTTACTGAGCTGCGGTGGGAGTCACTGCTTCATACCTTGCTTCTGTCCAATATCCTCCCCCGGTGCTGAAAGAGGGAAGAGTGGTTACCCAGGGAAACAGGGCAGCAGCTCACCCCAACCACTTGGGCACTTCCGTCTCCCTTTGTATCAGCCAGGAAAGCAGCCAGGTTGCTGTGTAGAGCAAGGGGAGACAGGCCAGAAGGGTGTGATCCAGCACAACCATGCCCATTGGCCTCAGTGGGGTTTGGCACGGGGGTGCACAGCTAAACTCCTTGGTCCAAGTTCTGGCTTAGGTCCAGCCCCTGGTGAAGCACATGCTGGAGTGAGATTCCATTTTATCCAGAGGTGCTGCTTGCCCTGGCTTGAAGTGGTGTCCATCACATGCAGGGTTTACAGGCTGGTTCAATGGTTCTCAGCACCCGCCACTGTACAAATTGTTCCAGCAGCCCTACTTTTATCCCTTCAGAGGAAGCTTGCCCAAGGCCAGCTACAGCTGCCTGGCATTTGCCAGAGTTACTGGAACCACCAGGAGTAGGGCCCTACCGTTTTCAGGCCATAAAAAGTGTGTTACAGACTGTTAAATAAGCCCTTCCCTGTGAAATCTGTGGGAGCACCTCAGCCGGGGGCCCTTAACTGCTAATCCCAGCCAGGCTTGGGTGTTCCCAGCAGCACAGGGCAGATTAGACCCATCTCTGCTACCTCCTCCACCCCAGGAAGTTGGACAGCTGGAAGAGGGTCCAATCTCCCCCATGCTGATGGGAGTGCCCCAGCTGGGCCAGAACTAGTGGCTAGGGGCTTGACTAGCAGCAAGGGGGAGGTACCAGAGGTGGGTTTGGTCTCCCCTGTGCTGCTGGAAGTGCCCCAGCCAAGGGCCCCTCGCTGCTAGTCCTGGCCGGGCTGGGGCACTCCCAGAAGCACAGAGGAGATCAGACTCACTGCCCTGCTGCCTTCAGAGCACAGCACAGAAGTGAGGGTGGCAATCTTGCCACCCCCTATAACAGGTTCATGATCCCCCTTCACCCCCGCACACACACTTTGGGTCAGGACCCCCACGGTTCAACACTGTGACATTTTAGATAAAATCATCCAAAAACGTGAACCAATTTGACCAATTTTCAAACCCTATGGCTGTGAAATTGACTAGAATGGACCGTGAATTTAGGAGGGCCCTAACCATGAGGTAGGGACAAATAGCTCAGCCCCCCTCCAAACACCAGATCCCTCCTCCTCACCCCTAGACAAGGTGATGCCATCCCAGCTGCTGCTCCCTGTTCATCCCATGAAGAACAGCCATGGCTCCTGCTTCTCCACAACTCATCCCTCCCACCACAAGGATTTCAACTGCCACCACAACAGAGGGGTCCTTTCATTCCCACAGCTATCTGCCTACCCACAGGAGAGTCCCCAGGCAATGCCTCTTCCCCAGGCACCTACAGTGGCTTCCTCGCTGTGTCCTGACACGTGCTCCCCACTATCTACCAGCCACCCCAGTCCCTCCTGGGGCACCTCTTGCTCTCTGGATTCCCTCCATGCCCCACCCCAGGCATCCACTCTTACCCACCCAGGCCCCACCATAACCCCTGATCCACTGGTTAGCCTACCTGTGGGCCAGAGTTCACACCTACCTCAGCTGCAGACAGCATTATAATCAGCCAGGGCTCGCTCCTCTGCAAAGGGAAATAAGAAAGGCAGAATTACTCCCAGGGGAGAGTGCATATAGAGTTGGACACCAGCTCCCTTCAGCCACTGCTGGGTGGCCAGAAAGAGCCCCATCTCCCTGCCTGGATGCACCAGCAGCCGCCACAACCCACCTGGTTGGTAGTAGTCATAGACTTTGATATTGGCTGGTTTCAGGCCCTTCACCTCCATCTCTTGTTCCAGTTGCAGGATGAAAGTCTGTGACTCATCACTGAGCTTGTGGAGGTAGGAGGGAACCCAGCAGGGAAAGAGAGGGATAGGGAGAAAGAAGTTACACGCCTCCGTTGTTCATGGCTTGATGTGGTTTTCTCTACTTATTCTCTTAGGCTGTTAGAGGGTCTGGACTTTAGAAAAACAGCAGCTACTAGGATTGGCAAACACAGGAGATGGACAGGGCAACACAAGCTTCCCCACTGCACAGCTCTGGCAATGACCTTCATCCCTACCCTGTAACCTCCCTGTTATTCCAGTCCTGGGCTCCCCACACAGCTCTGCCAGTGCCCCTCATTCCTGCCCTGCAGCTCCCTCCTACCCTACTTCTTGTCCAGATCAAAAGCTCTTGATCAAGTTTACCTTCTCCAGATAAATGAAGATGGCATCAATTTTCACCTCTGTTTTCCTGACGAGGGGTCTCTGTTGCAGCTGAGACAAGGAGACAAGAGAATTTCTGAGTTCCTTTTCCTCCCCTCAGTGAAAGGGAGAAAGTCTGTAGGTTTGGAGGGATGGTGTGAAAAGTGTCCCTCTCCCGCCGCTTTTATGTTAGGTGTCATTTCCTCAGGAGACTTGAAATTAGACGAAGGTTTCTAACCATTAGGGGAGTGAAGTTCTGGAACAGCCTTCCGAGGGAAGTAGTGGGGGCAAATGACTTATCTGGCTTTAAGACTAAGCTTGATAAGTATATGGAGGGGATGTTATGATGGGATAGTTTAATTTGAGCAATTGATTTGGATTATCGGCAGATAAGTCTGCTCAATGGTCTGTGGGAATGTTGGATGGGATGGGAACTGAGTTACTGCAGAGAATTCTTTTTTGGGTGTTGGCTGGTGAGTCTTGCCCACATGCTCGGGGTTTAGCTGAGGTCTTCAAATCTCACTTTTGAGGATTTCAATAACTCAGTCATGGGTTCGGGGTTGTTATAAATGTGTATGGGTAGGGTTTTGTGGCCTGCCTTGTGCAGGAGGTCAGACTAGATGATCATATTGGTCCCTTCTGACCTATGAGTCTATGAGTCTATGAGTCCCCTATTGGAGAGTTTATTCATAGATTCCAAGGCCAGATGGTACCACTGTGACCTCCAGCATAACACTGACCACAGAATGTCCCCAGAATAATTCCTAGAACAGATCCTGATTTAAACCTTGTCCCTGATGGACAATCCATCATAAGCATGGTAGCCTTTTCCCCTTGGTTCATTACCATCACCATTAAAAATGTATGCTGCCTTATTCATGGTAATTGTTGCAGGCGCAGGGAAGAGCGGTGTCCTGCCTTGAAGCTCTCCACATGATCTGGGACAATCCCCCCCCTCCCAGGAGCGATACAGTGGACATGACTGATCCAGCCTTGGGTGTCAGTCTGTAAATCCTCTCTGCAGCAGCAGGAGCAGTTCTGGGGCTGCCCACTGGACTTTCGATCTGTTGCGTAATCAGGCCGGCTGTTTGGTCCGACTCCTTGCCCAGCTCATGAGCACTAGTACTGCTCCAGACACAGGGGAGGGGAGGCTCCAAATTCCCATATGCGAGGCAGTCTGAGAGTCATGTATGGACAGGGATCAGAGGTGGCCCAAAGTGATCCAAAGGCCCCAAGTGTTACGGAGTGTTGCGGGGACAGCCAAGTGAGCGCCAAGCAGTGAGTGAACAGAGAGGACCCTATGGCTGTCTAAAAGCCTCCGTCGGTGGCAGCCCCCTCCCCTCTAAGCAAGGATGGATTCACCCCCTAGCCCTTCACCATGCCCCCAAGGTTCCTTACCGATGTGCGAGAGCCTGGATCCAGGCTGTATCCAGACAGCAGGGAGACCTCCACGATCACCATGTTGGAAGTGACTCTGCTCCCGATGTAGCTGGGGTGTGGAGGGGTGGGGGGGGTCACACTGTGAGCAGGGGCTAAATGAGGTTGTAACACTTCCTCCCCATCAGTCCTCACCATCACTCTCCCCCCTGTGCACAGCAGCTGGTGCCCAGCATCCTGCCAGGGAGATGAGGCTTAGGCATTCGCTGATCTGTGTGCCAATGGGACCAACTTGCTCTGAGCTGCCCCACCCTCTCGGGTATCCCTCAAATAGCAAGTGTGAAAAACAGGAGGGGTGTGGGGGGGGGAGGAATGTAATAGGTGCCTATATAAGACAAAGTCCTGAATATCGAGACTGTCCCTATAAAATCGGGACATCTGGTCACCTTATCCTCAGAGATTCCCAGGTGGTTAAGCTGCAGACCTCAACCCCCCTTGCCAGGCACCTGGTCCTGACCTTCCTCTTCATTTCTTCTTGCTCCAACCACTCCAGCCCTTTGGCCTGCTTGTTCCAGCTGCCAAAGCCCTCTGCATCCTCCACCCAGGTGGCCAGATCCCCTGCCCAGCTCTCTGACACTCCTTGCTCTGCTCCAGCCAGGGCCCTAGTCCCAGGTAAGGGATTTATATAGGGGGGAATTCACGGGGTCACCTGACATGGACACGGAGAGTGAGGAAGCGCACGTTGTCCTTGGCGCAGTCGATCAACTGTGTGGTGACCCGCAGAGAGAAGGTCACGGAGACCCATGTGGGAGGCTCGTTGTATCTCAGTACTGTCTGCAGAGGAGAGAGAGAGAGGCGGGGAAGCGACAAATTGGAAATGCACTGCAGAGGGAAGAGGCAGAACGCCCACCCCATTCCAGCAGCACTTCCCTCTTGTCTCACACCCGCTCCACAGTGACTCACCTGGGCGTAGACACAGCCACTGCCCCGGGCCTGTACCGAGAACTCCCTGGGGATTTTCGTCAGCACGGCTTGCTGCAGCAGCAGCCGGTTCCGGTTGGTGACCTGGAATTTCCTTTCAAAGCTCCCCTGGGATTTCACTGTCACTGTCACCGGTGCCAATGTCCTGAACGTCCGGCCTGCATACTTAGCCAGGGCCTGCAAGGCGACCACCGTGTCCTGGTGAGGGAGAGACAGCTGCCTCACTGTTTGTATCAAACCTTGAAGGCACAGGGAGGGATGGGTACCCCGAGGGACCCGGGACACCTCTGGGCACAAGCACTGGAATTCCTCCTCCCAAAGGGACCTTCCCCAAGGGAACTGCCCCAGGCTTCACATTGCCTGTCCCTGAGTGAAGTGGGGGCCACACCCCACAACATTAGCCCCCAAGCACATCCCCCCCCAAGGCACTAGCACCTGCATTTACACCCTCAGGCAGTAGGATAACTAGCGGTGCTAACATTTGCTCCCCCAGGGCCACATTGTTCAGAAACGCGGCACCGTGTGGAGATTCAGCTCCCAGCCTATTCCTCTGCCCCACTCCCTAGAGGGAAGGGAGCTCTGTCTCTGATGGGAATCGCTCATCACCTGCGTGGAAGCAAACCCTCCATAGGCATTCTGCTGCCTGGCCAACCATGCCACGATGCCGGCAGCAGTTGCCATGTCACCCGTGTTTATGCGTGGTTTGGAGAGATAAGCCAGGAGCACGTAAGCTGTCAGCTCAACATCCACCGACTGAGTCCTAGGCCAGAAATCTGTGTCAGCCGGGGAGCTGGGCTTGGGGCTCCAGTGGATTTGGCCTCCTAGAGAAGGAAAAAAAATACACAAGTTACCTGGGGGAAAATGCATTTAATGGGATCCTAGAAATCAGAGATGGGGAATCACCCCGGTCATCCCCAGGGGGCCCAACCCAGGATTGCTCCCTCTAGCTTATGCTCTGGGGATTTGTCCAGTCCTAGATCTCAATGAACTGAATGATGGGGCTTCCACGCCTTTCCATAGGGGGAGTCATTCATTCTCATGTACTCCTCTGGGCTAGAAATTGTTTCCTGATTGTCTGACCTGTCCCCCGAAATGTCCCCCTTTTGCTCTATTGCATCCCATAGGATCCACCACTCCCCCCCCACCCCAATCCACTTCCTCTCCCTCCTTGGCGATCACACCCTTCACATGCGGTAGCCTGTTAGCATATTCACTGGGACAGTAGAGAGGGCCAGCAGGACACCTGATTCTGGAAGTGCTTCAAAGGCCCTAGATACCCTCTGAAATTACAGCCTGTGTAATCAGAGGATGGGGCTTTCAAAAGCACTCAGCCCTGGCCTAACTCTACTCCCAAGGAAGTCAGGCGCAGTTTTGCCATGTGTGCGTGTGGGTTAGGTTTTAGTGCTGAGCATGTAGGACAAGGTCCAGTTCCTTGATTCTGCAGTGCAGCTACTGCACCTGTATAAAGCCACAAAAACAGACTGAGCCTCTGTTCAGTCTCTCACAAAGCAGCCTGCCTGACTTTTCAGACTTCATACCCCACTGGGTATGCCCAGCGCAGCTGTTGCTGACTGATCCTTCACATAGCACTGTCCAGATATATGGTGGTTTTGATCTCAGCAAATAAGACAACCGTCCCTGCCCTGAAGGGTTGCCAGTCCAACCCGGTACCTGATCTGATGGCCTGTTCATCCAGCTTGTACAGCAGCTCCTGGGTCACCTCATAGTCCCCAGCCAGGGCGAAGGCGTAGGCCAAAACGGCTTCCGTGTAAATGTTGGTGACATTGTGAACGGTGTGAATGAGGCAACGTAAGGCAGCTTGCACCATGCTGCCCTGTGTTGGGAGGAGATGCACGCACAGAGGTCACGTGTGAGACAGCTGGTATCTCTTTACCTGCAGGCTAGCTAGGATCATGTACAAACCTGGGGTCAATTTCATTAACTTCAATGGGCTCACACCAGGGGAGAATGAAACCCTTTGAGACTGCAATGGCACAGCACCTATACTACGACAGCAACACCATGGGCCAATGTGACAGTCTGTACCTCAAAGTAGCACCTTGGAACCCCCTATTCACCACTGTGACAGGATTATGCTATGTTCTGTACAAAATGTGCCTTGTGAGGTATCATTTGAAAAGTCTTGATCTGCTGAACATTAATATCCTGTTGGATTGTACGTGCTATCACTGAATGTGCAGTTATGAAGTATTGCTATATGTAATACTGAAATACGCTGGGGCCAACGTTTCAACTGCAACAAAGGACCAGCCAGATATGTGCTTATGCCCCTTTAAAGGGTCTCCACTCTCCCAACGGCCATCCCAGGGACTTAGAGACAGCATGTAGGCAATGGAAACTGACTGACCAAGGGGGACTGCTTAACCACCACACCACAGTGAGGTTCTTTCTAGCAAGCTGGAAGAAGGTATAAAAAGAGAGACAATGACATCACTTTGCCTCTCCCCTCCACCCCCATCTCAACACATGGAAGAATGTCTGGAGGACAAAGACTTTGAACTGGGGAAGGGTTGTCCTGGGCTAGAAGGCAGTCCCAGCCTGTGTATTGAGGAGCTGTAACCTGCATGTATCATCTGTCAGGGTGAGAAAAGCTGTTTGATTCAACTGTATCTTAGATTTTAAAGGATTATAAATGGTAGGCATAAAAGTCCAAGATAGATAAAAGTTTAGGACTTAGAATACGTGTTTACTTTTTTTTTTAAGGTAACTATCTTGGACCTTTATGCCTACTACTTATAATCAGTTAAAATCTATCTATCTTTCTATAGTTAATAACTCTGTTTTATATTTTACCTAAAACAGTATGTTTTGGTTGAAGTGGTTGGGAAATCTCAGCTCAGGTTAACAAGGGCTGTTGCATGTCCACTACGCTTTTGTCAAAATGGTGAAATAGGTAATGAGCTTACACTGGCCAGGCTTCTGACCAGTGCAAGGTGGTACAGTCCTGGGGCGCAAGGCTGAGGAGCTGAGAGAAGTTGGCTGGAGCCTCTCTATTGATGGCTCATGAGTGGCTAGGAGATCATTCATGTAACTCAGTTGGCTGTGGCCCTGCCTGTGGATTGCTGTGTAAGTGCAGTACCTGTCAGAGGTTTGTAGCTTAACATCAGCACCAAAGTGTCAGAAGCAGCCCATTTTGGTGCATTTGAAGGGCTTCACAGTCCCACAGTTCAGGTTATGCCTCAGAAACCCTGTCACAGCCAGATTCTGATCTCTTTTAAATGGGTGTGACTCTGGAGTAACTTCATGAAAGCCAGTAGAGTTACTCCAATTGCACTTGTATTACAGAGAGCAGAATCTGACCCACTGCCTGGACTTTAACTCTACACTGCAACAGTGCTACAATGTGACTGCTCTGGAGAGACACCAG
This sequence comes from Mesoclemmys tuberculata, assembly GCA_007922155.1. Taxonomy (NCBI): domain Eukaryota; kingdom Metazoa; phylum Chordata; order Testudines; family Chelidae; genus Mesoclemmys; species Mesoclemmys tuberculata. The sequence goes on from ML675619.1 coordinate 429,459, forward strand.
GACTCCTTCAGTACTAACCACCTTTGCTCTGTCACACTATATCAGTTATGCTGAATGGAAGCTTCCTCAAGGCAGATGCAGATGACAGCAGTTTAAGCCTTCTCACAGCCCTTCCCTCTCAGTGCTCAGCCATGGAAATGGCTGCAGCAGTGAGAGTTTCTCTAAAGCAGTGCCCCATCCATGCCTGACCACAGGGACTCCAGCCCAGTCTGCTTCCTCACCGCAGTGCCCAGCTGGGGCCTCAGAGTAGGAAAGTGAGAGATAGAGAATGAGGTGGATGTGCTCACCGTCAGTGGCTGCCCCAGTTCCAGCAGTGCTGTGGTGATGTAGGCCCCCAGAGAGATCTCATCATTCACGCCACCCTGTGGGAAGCACAAGCACAAAGAGAGATGGGAGAGTCCAGCACAGAGTGGAAACACAGCACAGGTTAGCAACAAAATGTCATTCTAATGGATATGTCCCCTATGGAGAGCCCAGGGGCTTGTCCAAGACCCATTTTCCTATTTAAAGGGCTTTCAAGGGTTGGTGTGGTGACTCCTTGGGGTGTGTCTCCTATGGAAACCCTAAGGGATCTACCCCAGGTCCCTACTGGGCTGGTGAGAGGAATCCCAGGACTGATCTCCCAGGTTTCTCTTTGGCCACCCCAACCCTTGGCTGTCAAAGTGTCTGCCTATGTGTGCTCAGTCCCCGGGTTCTCCTGCCCAGCTTGGTGGTTATTCACCTTCAGGGAAGAATGGAAGAGGCTCCCTTTGCTGGTGAAGCAGCCGCTGGGGAGCTGGTGAAGCTGCAGCCAATTCAGGGCATCTTGAATGTTCTTGTCATCTATGAAGATGTGTTTTTTGGCTTGTCCAAAACTCTTAAGCACAAATGCTGTCAGCCTAGGAATGTGAGAGGTATGTGGGGAGAGATAGGCAGACACAAAAGGTTAAATTCCTTCCCAGCATAAGGCCATTGAACTCAGCACCATGACACAAGAATGACTTTGGCCCAGCTGATTCATACAATCTTGAACGTGAGAGGTGGAAGTTCCCCATTTGGGCCCATACAGTTCCTTTCTATAGGGCCAACTCAGCATTCCTTCCCTACAGCACAGGTTCTATTGGTTTGTCCAGTCTAGTTTTAAAAGTCCTGTGTGATGGGTCCTTGCATTGCTTTCCTGGGAATCAGTTCCTGCCTCTCACTACCAGGAAGATTTCCTAATCTTCAGTCTATATTCTCCCTCTCTTAGTTCTATCCCATTATTCCTAGGTAGTCCTCCATGCCTTCAACAACTAATTCCTCTCCTTCCTTGTTGTTTGTCTATCAGATACGTGTAGGCAGTTGCCATAATCACACCCCCATCCTCCTTAGACATCACAGAGCCAATCCAGGCAGATTCAGCAACTTTCATCTCTCCTCCACCCACCTCATCATTTTGGTTTCTCTTCTCCGAGCTCTCTCCAGTCCGTCAATGTCTTTCTGCCCCGGTGATAGCAGCCATATCATATTGCAAACGCCTATCTAATCTGCTCTCACTAGGTCTTTCTCAGCATCACAGCTCACAAGATGCCTCCCTCCCTGTGAAGGGGGGGTATGTGTATCAGAGGATCTTTCCCCAAGATGTAGTAGCCAGCATTTGTTCAGTCTGAGCCTCAGAAGCAAGGGAAGGCACCATATCTTACCAGGTGTTCTCCTCTCTATCGCGCTCCCCGAAGGCGCTGTAAGCACCATTGCTGTGCTTATATAGGAGCTGCCTCTGGTAGCCTGGGGAGATGGGAAAGAAAATTCATATATGCACAGCAGCACCAGGGAGGAGGTACCAATATTGACAGAGGGGGGACAGGGCTACTGGAAGGGTGGGTGCCAGGCTGGAGACAAGTGGATCTGGGCTTAGGGTACTTGCCGCTGCGCAGGAATCCTGTCGCCCGCTCCCTGATCTCCGGGGTCAGCTGCCCTGTCTTTTCCAGATACTGCAGCACGTAGATGATGGGAGCAAACTGCACCATGTTCTGCTCCCCGCAGCCACTGGGCATCTGCACCAGTCGGTCCAGGTTCTGCAGTGCCGTCCCCATGATGTCACCTGCCAGGGAACAGGGAGGGACAGAAGAACCTTCAGTATAATCTTAAATGCTCTGTACTGGATGATCATCCAAAACAGCCTGGGGTACCCAGCCCAGATGTGACAGCTCAATTTCTAATTACCACAGTGAGTGCTATGGTGGGTGCAGGATAGGCACTCATGGGAAGTTAGGGGTGTCTGGCAAATTTCTAACATGCAGAAAACAGCAAGGGTGAAGCCAGGTTGGATACAATATGAACCACTTGGAAACCTTTGCCTCAATCCTCCAGTTAAAAAACTGAGCTGAACTCTAATTACAATGGCTTGTAAAAGGACACCAAAGGGTCTGTTTCTCTAGCTGTGCTGACAGGTGACATGTCATACAGGGAGCTTAACAAAGAGGCACTCTTGCCTTAAAGGCCAACAAAACCTCAATCCCTGCAAGTGGTTAGTGTTAGTAGGTAAGTGGCAGCACAGGTGTTTCATCGCTGCCCTTGCCTCCGTGTTTTATCTGGCCAGATAAGAAGCACTGAAATCCAAACAGGATAGTAGCTGTTCTCACCTGATTGGAAGAGGAAAATGTTGGAAACCTGAGGGGGGGAAACTGAAAACCAGCTGAGGGTGTCACTTGTAGTGCAGTCAAAAGCCCTGTCCTCGACTGCCTAGTCCACTCCCAGGCCCTGTGGCAGTCCTGTACTGAGTCACTAGGCTGCACTGTCTATGAATGAATCCACAAGTCAGAGCCAGAAAGAACCTTGGGGTCTGTCTGTCTCTAGCAGCCTCAGTAACGAATTCCCTTTATCTTCATCACAGCCAAGTCCAGTCTGTTCTCCACCACAAGGCTACACTACAGTGGTAAAGCTCTGCAGTGAGTACACGGCTGTGAACATTATTGGATATACCCACACAGCACCAGGCACGCTCCCAAAGTTGTGTCCCAGCTTGCACTGGGCTCAGTGTAGGCCTTGGCCTGGATTCTCTGGGAGCAGCCTCTTTGTTCCAAAATCCTGCTCAGGGAGATGCAGGGGATCTTCCCCCAGGACACTACCTTCCCCTTTAAAGTTGGGGTGCCAATCTAGAATTTCTGAAGCATGACTGGAAAAATCTAGTTGGAAACTGATGCTAGTAAATAAGCATCAAATATTTTGAGGCTTCCCCTGTTGCTATTGGGACACAACTGCCCATCTCAGCACCTCTTTGTCTGTACCAGGAGTGAGTGAGCTCACACACTGGGGCAACTTACCCAAGACAGAGATGCTAGCTCTGGCTGATCCTTCCACTGCATTGGCAGGGAGTGTGAGGGACACAGAATCTATGACTGTATTTCCTGATGATCACATGTTAAAGAAACAGCATTAGAAATCAAGCTGTATGAATCCAACCCAAGAGACAAGATGGTAAGCAGTACATCAGAGATGCTGACATCTTGATCTCCCCCATCATTCTGGCTAGTGCAGGATTGGTCCCTACAGTCCACTCTCCAGGGCTCTGGCTAGTCCCAGTTTTACAAATTCCAAAGTCCTGGAGCTCCCACCACTCCTCTAGGAGAGACACTCCCAACTTTGGTATTATCCTGTCCAGCGTTCCTCCCTTAGCTCATTTTCACCTGGTTAGTCCCATTCATTCCATCATTCCCCTCACAAATGACCCTTAGTGACTTGTTATGGTCCCCTTTAAAGCAGTAGTCTCTGCCCTCCGAATTAATGCTGACTTGAAGGGCTCACGATGGTGTAAGGGGGTGCTGTGCTGCAGGGAATGAGGCAGGGAACTCAACAGGGGGTGCTTTCGCCTCTCAATCATCACTGACCCCAGTGTGGTGCTACGGGCTGCTGAGCTAGAGGGAATGGGCTGGGTGGCCCAGCAAAGGGAGCTCTCTCCCCAGTTGTGTGGTAGAGTTGGTGGAATGCCAGTGGGAAGGGTTATTCGTCTTTTCCGGTCTTGATATATCATGTTGAATGAGAAATACCTTTTAAAATATTCCTTTATCTGCCATCCCTGCACACCAGCCCCCTTCCCTGCCCTAATGAAGGCTCCCGAGACTCCTGTGGTGCAACCCACATACCTCCTCTAGGGCACAGCAGGCTGCTGTGAGCCTTTTCCATGGGCACACCCTCTGGCTGTTGGGGTGGAGACAGGGGCAGTGGAGGGGAGAAACAGGGTTACCAACAAGGTTTCCAAACAGCAACAAAACCCATGTGTGATTTCAGGTTTTAAGGGATTAGTGCATGAGCTGTCAGGAGTTTTATCCCCGTTCGCCAAAGGCTGGGGTCTCTCTCCTTTTATCTCCAAAGGGCTGGGTTGGAGGAACCCACCACAAGGACTCCAGTACCAGCTAATGGCGCAGAATGACAAACTCTCCCCTCCCCCATTCAACTAGGGAGACAGGGCAGCCCATGATCCCAAATCGTGAGGGACAGAGGGAAGCCTGGCCTCATACTGACCCGGACTAACAGGGGTTTGATCAGTGCATCCTTCCGTGGCATTGCTGGTGGGAAGGTCCTCCTGCCCCCACATTGCGGCGTGTTGTCCTTCACCTCTGTGCTGACCATAACATTCACCGTCCCTGTCAATCAAATTGGACATGTGTTTCTCACCCCCCAGTGCCAGGCTGAGGCCATGTGCTGCAGGTGACATTCTGCCGGAGCTGAGTAGGTGGCGTCTGGAAGGTCTAGCTGCTCCTGATAGTCTGAACGGTCTCACTGGCCTGGATTGGCCAGCTGGTCTAGTTGGCTAGTGAGGATCGCTGACCCCTGGTGTAACTGACTGAGTGATATTATGCCAGGAGTGACTTTGGTCCATTAAGCATATCACTGTCAATTGTAAGTGCACTTTAAGGCTGGTGGAAGGGGCAGAATAAATAGCTCCTTGGAAACTGGAGTCCCTCTTTACTGACAGGCTGGGTCCAGCATGGCAGCAGCCGTGCAAGCTTCCCCTGCATGTACCAGTGGGTCTCTCCCTGCTCGAGGCTAATCAGATTCTGCTCCACCCCTAAGGGACATGAGAGAGAGTCTCCAAACCCCATCCATCCAGTCCTTGGTCTTGGAGATAGTCAACAGATGAAGGAGGCAATTAGCGTCAAGGGTGATGGTGGTTTTGTGTCTTGTCCCACGGGGAAGTGGGCTGAGAGCCAAATGGGGCCCAGAGGTGACAGGCTCCATTTCAGACTCCCCGATCCCTCTGTGCCAGCCAGCCCTTTTCCATCACAGAGGGTGAGTGAGGGACTAACGTGCCCCTCCACCTACAGCCCGGCCTTACCCAGTGTTGTGGCTGTCACGTTCCATGTGAAGGTTCTGAATTCTTCTCCACATAGGCAGTGGCTGTACTGGCAGCCCCGGCACAGCTCCACCTGGAAGTCTGGGGATTTATCCAGGGTCACTTGGATCTGAGGGCGTGCCAGAGGGAGGCAAGTGATTAGCACAGCCTTGGAAAGCATGTCTGCTGGATGCAGAGCTGCCGGGCATGGCAGCGGCAGGGGCACTCACCAGCATGCACTGCTGCAGGTAGTTGAAAATGGTGGCCCTTAGGGTGAAGGTCTCTCTCCGGACCACAGAGTACGGCAGCATCACATCCACAAAGAAGGGCTGGAACGTCACAAGGCTTGCGGTTGGGGCAAGTCCAAAGCCCAGCCCGGCCATGCAGAACATCCCGGCTTTCCACTCGGTGATGGTGTTGGGCACTGTGACAGGAATGTCTCTGTTTCCAGTCGGACTGAGAGGGGAAGAGCCATCACATAAAACAATTGAACCTGCCACCTTATAGTGGGAGAAAAGCCAAGGTCCCAGGGTCAGTGTGTGCAGTCACAATCGCGATACTATGGAGCAGACAATAACCCTAGTCTCTTGAGAATAGCCCTTCTTTAGGAATGAAAAAGAGGCAGGAAAAGACCTTGTATTGGGACATATTTGGGCCATCCCCCAGGGACCCAGGGCAGGGGGGTTCCCTACAATCTGTTCTCCAAGGCTTTGTCCAGGACTCATTTTAAACATCCTCAGTGATGGAGCTTCCACCCCTTTCCCTGGGGAGACTGCCATAGTCCAGAGACCCCTCCTGGTTAGAAATGTTTCTTGATATACTCCAACCCAAACATATTGGGAGCGGGAACCACACTTTGAATTCAACAAGAGGTGCCCATTAAGTTGAGAACTTGATGTTGAACCAAGTAGAGAACGCCCACTTTGTGGGGGTGCTTGGTCTTGAACCAAAAGGAGTGTTTCTGTGTGCTAAGTGTGGTTAGCTCCTAATCCTGTTCCCCAAGCTCAGAGCTGGGTTTGGTTTGGCACTTTACAAATATAGGATCCAGCTGCAAAATTCAGACCCAAATTCAGGCCTTCTGCACAAATATCTTTGGGGATCTTTAGATTTGGCCTTTTGCTTATTCTTCAGTGAATCTAATGTAATCCACCCTCAGAAAACCCTTCTGCTTCAAAGAGAAAGACCAAAGGAGACAACCCCTTGCTCTGAGACAAAAACAGGTGTTTGGAGTCAGTATAATAAATCTGATTGCTTCTCAAGAGAATGTGTTGTGAAAACAAACCTGTACTGGCTGGGATGGTGGAAGGACTGGTAATTTTTTTCCATTTGGGATTTTTAGAATTCTTAGCTCTGGCCTTTAATACAAACATAGAGGAGAAATCACCCAAGACTTAACAAGACAGGGCACAGTTCCCCTTCACCCCCCATGGTATTTTTCCAGCTGCCAATACATACCCAACAGAGATCAAATCCCAGAGCCAGGTTTCAGGGAAATACCGGCGAACTCTCCCTGGGATAGTGGATTCTGCAGGAACCTCTGAAACAAAGAATGAAGATTCCTTGTTAAGATTTGGGCAGGTTAGTCCCCTCAGCCACAGACTATCCAGCACTGGGATAGCAGGTTCATCGGGCAGAGGGAGGGTGCCAGGGCTGATTGTCTCTGCGTGAAGGGCTAGTCTGGCACCAGAGATGGAAGATTCAAGACAAAGCCATGCTTGGTCCTGGAGACTGGCCCTCCATTAGTCTCTGTGCAATGCCCTCAAAAGGATTATGTGGCCTGCTGCATGGAGCTGATCCTGACTCTTTCAGTGCCAAAGCTGGGCAGGAGCCCTGTCGCCTCATTGACAAGTGGGTGCTGCACCCATTAAGGGCAGTGGATATTCCCAGCATGTGGCAGATGGTGAGAGATGGCTGGCAGCTAGGCTTACCCAGGGACATGGGAAGAGGGCTTGGCAGAGGGATGCACTTGGAGCTGGACTGAGGTGATGGGAGCTTCTACGGGAAAGAAGAGGAAATGGGGAAAGGAATGTAAAGTTGTACTAAGGAGACTAGGGCCTTGGGGAAAGGAGATCCAGGGAGACCTTCGTAGGCTGGCTGTAGCAGTGGTGGTTTATGCTGAGGTCTAAGCACTGGGCAGTTCCTCCTTCTGGGTTTTGGCCTCATCCCTGTTTTCCTCTTAGTATCCATTGGACAGGCAAGAGCAGGGATACCCATCCAGCAGCTCTCAGGTAGGTTCAAATATACAGTATCTGGCCAGTGACATCATCTAGAGGCTGTTCTTGGGATACATTAATTTCTGCTTTAGGCGAGTGGTTCTGACCCCCAATCCTATTTCCCCCTGGAGTGTTCTATGTCCATTGCTGACACACCACAGGCTGGTAGCGGCTCTCTCCCGGGTTGAAACGTTGTCATGCTCATGGAACAGGCTGTGGTAGGGTGGGGATGGAGAACGCTTACCCGGGATGCCTATAGGCCTTAGTGGGGATGCTGTTGGTCTCTTGTCCACAGGATAATAGCACTGAGTCGGCCTCTTTATCATGAGGTTGGAAAAGATTTTCAGGCCCATGCTCTATTACAAAAAGAAAGAGTGTTGGGGTGGGAGGGCGGCGCCTGTGAGATGGCAAGGCCAGGTTCATCAGTGACAGTGATCTAACCGGAGCTGTGGGGATCTGTCCTGTGTCTGGGGTGGTGCGTAGCTGTTCTGCAACTCCGACTCCCCTCTTGCTCTGAGAGGGCAGCACATCACTGCCTGCCTTTCTGGGGTGTACCTCACTTCTCCGCTCGGGCCTGCCAATTCTAGTGGCAGGTCCGGTTCCGCTGCATGGCTGTGTAGGGTCATGGCACATGGCCTGCTGCAACAAATCTATGGACCCGTGGGACCATGTTGCACACAGTGGGAGAGCTCCCAGTACCGAGTCACCCAGACGATCTCCTGAACACCCATTTCATTCACCACCCCAAGCACTGACTGAAGCCTCCAATCCTCTTCCCTAATCCAAGAGGGGAGTCCAAGAGACTCTTACTGGCCATTTAACATCCAGTAACTCCAGTCACCTGCCCAGGATGGTCGCACTGCCAAGGAGTGCTGTGTACTACTCCCAGTGACCTGAGGTGCCCTATTTCTCCCCCCCTCCCCTACCCGAACCAGTGAGTGTTACTGCCTTGCTATTGGTTGGGAAGGAGCAAAGAGGAACACCACAACTCTGGAGGAAAAGTGATCTAGACACTAATCGGGAATGTTCTGTAATGAAGAAGTCTAGGAGCCCATGGCACAGTCTCCCTGAGGGATGAGGGAGAAGCCACACACTGCTTGGAACACTAATGTTAAGACTGGGCAAAGAACGGGTGAACAGACTGCAGAGAGTAAAGCTGTGATAGGTTGTTGGGGTATGGCACTTTCCCATACGCATGCGTTTTCCCATGTGTAATTTCCATACAAATTCTGGGAAAGGATCAGAAACAATTACCCTGAAGAGGTTAAAGACATCCGGTTGATAGGAATGCCAAGGCCGCCTTGACACCAGTGGTGATAAAGGTGGACGTTGCACACAGAGATCTGGGAATTCCTCAACTTGGTGTGGGTACCCATGGCGGTGTATAAAAGGGAACAACTCATAGACCTAGGGAAACCGACAGAACAGAAAGAATTAAGCAGGGAGGAGCTAATATCTATCACCCTCACACCATCCCAGAGTCAAATGTGCCACATCTGTGCCCCTCCTTGGCACAGATATCCCCTTTCATCCCTCATGCCAGAGACCCACCTTCTACTTCCAACCCCTTCCCCAGAAGGCCCACTGGTTCACAAGTCACTCCCCCTTTGGGAGTCCTCAATCAGTCCCTAGACCTTGGTGACCAGGACTTTGAGGGACAGACAGTCACTCACCGTTTGGTTGGTCAGCTCTGTCTCTGGCCTAACGAGAAGCACACTCTTGTCCACTGCTCGGATGGCACACACTGAGCCGGCGGCTGCCCGAAGCTGGAGCTGGACTGTCGATCCTGGGAGAGTCTCTTTAGCAGAGAATCCCATCTTCACCTTGATCAGCACATGGGGAAAGCAACGGTGGGAGAGAAAAAGAGATGTTACCTTTGTGGGCCTTCCCACCCTTCCATTTCTTCCTTTTTCTCATCTCCTCTCCAGCTCTTTCCTCTGCTCACTAACTCTGTGCCTCTGACCTGGCTGGCATTGGGGCCAGTGGATCTTTCCTGTCAGCCCCACCCAAGTTTTTGGTTGGGAAGGTAGGGGGCTGGGGCTTCTCAGTGTAGATCACCCAGACCTTTGCTCTGCTAACTCTGCTCAAGGCTTAGCACAGCTAATGAAGCACTGCTCAGTGCACTGGGACCCCCGCGTCACACTCTGACCTGTCCCACAGAGGCCTCCTCACCCCAGGATTCACTGCCTCCCTTCGACACAGACTCTGTGGGCCCCAAAGGCCATCTCTGACTGCAAGAGATCACTGGACAGACACAGCAGTGATAAGTCCCAGGGTAAATGGTGAATGGCACATACAGCACTGCAGAGTCGACTATGTGCATCCTGGGTGCCTCACTTTCCTCTGTGACAGCAGATAGAGGCCACGGCTGCATGCAGGAAACCAGACTAGATGGTCCATTTCTCTGATTCCAGTACAGCGGAAGGTAGGATACTGGATTAGACAGATTTATGGTCTGATCTGGTATAGGAAAAGGATGGAGACCACACTAGATGGAAGCAGTGCCTTCCCCCATTCTGGATACTCTCATGCAGCTCAGTCATTTTTGGGTGGGAGCTCTGTGCCCCTAAGACCTACACTGTCACACAATGCTTGCATCCATTTTCTCGCCTCTAAAGACTCTGGGGCTCCAATTTGCTCAAGGTGCACCAATCCCTCCTGCTCTTTCCCCTCAGCACCACCTCCTGTTTCCCCCCAACTGCGAGTCTGACCTGGTTTTTGAAGCACATGGCGACATCAAACTGGATGCTATCAGCTGCCACCCCTTTGCTGGGGAAGATGGCGTACACCACTAATGAAGGGGTGGGGGTGAAGTCGGAAGTGAAGGTCAGAGGGATGGAGAAGGAGCCTTTCAGTGCTGGATGGAGAGAGAGAATGAGTGTTTTCATCACAACTCCACCAAGATCTCCTCCTATCTCCTCTGTCTCCGGAATGTCTAATGCACCCATCGCTGTGGTATCAAGGCATATCCCTCTATCCCTCCACTCTCTTGTCCATGTCCTCCTCTCTGCTCTATCCTTTCCTTCATCCTTTTCAGTCTCTCCGCCCTTCACTCCCTCCCCACTCCATCATTCCATTCTCAGTTTATTTTTCCCAGCTGATATGATGTCTTCCCACAAGCCTCTGTCTCACCTACTCTCTTATTGCCCATGTGTTATAGCTCAGCCATGGAACCAGGTCACTCAGAACCAAGGGAGATTTCAATGGAAACCTGTGAAATATCCATTGGCTCCCAGGAGGCCTTCAGGCATTGACTCCACCTGCTAGATCAGCCATGGGATCAGGTGTCAGAACTCACTGCTCAGTTTCCCAATCCATATGTTCTTCTGGCCCCTGTCGACAATCCCAGCTTTCCCAGTAACCTGAGGGAGGAGGAAAGCTAGATGAGCCTGCATGCTGTTATTCCAAGAATGCGATCAGCCCCACCCCACCCATGTACCCAAGTACTGCACACAGATTGCGCCCTGGGTGGAACTGAGGATCTAAGATAAGGGTCTTTTCACCTCAAGGATACCAGCTGATTCAGGGTGATCAGGGAATAGGATGAGGAATCTTTCACCCCAAAGGGAACCAGTTATGAATTGACTCCAGGTAAGGGCAATGGATGGGTATGTTGGGTGATTAGGGCGTGAGAGACGGAGCCTTTCACCTCCAGAGAACAGACTCTAAATTAGCTGGGATGAATAGTGACCAGAAGTCATTCCCACTAGGCAGCTGTTTGGCAGCCTCTTTGAAAGGAATGAGGGGTTCTCTGTCCAAGTCCTAGCGAGAGACATGCAGACGCCACAAAAAACACCACCCCCATTGACATGGAAGAGCCCATTCTCGGTAGCCTCAGCAGAGCCCACAGATGGAATGAGCTACACAGACTGGCCTCCTCTTTCACTGTGGAAATGCACCCAGGGCCCAGCTGAGGGTCCTGTTGTGGAGCAGCTTGAACTGCCACTCCACATACTGCACCCAGAGGTCTCTGAGTGCCTGTCCAACAGGCACTTTCTCTCAGTGCCAAATTAAGTGGTGGATACAGCATATCCCTACAAGCTTCAGATCAGCATCACACCCCATTTGGGCTGCTCTCCCTTTCCTCATATGATTTTCCCTCCACCATGACTCACGTAGTAGGCAAAATCCATGCGTCTGGCTTCTTCTCCCAGGTCCTTCCGGCTGAGGATGAATGTAACCTGGATGTTCTGCTGCAGCCCGCAGGGCAGCGTTCCTGGCAGGGGGTGTATCTTCAGAAAGCTCTTGGTTGTGACATGGAATGGCTGCAGGTACTGGTAAGTGTTCACATAATAAACATTGATCTTCCCAGGTTCCTGCACTGGATCCTCTAGTTTGAATCTTCCCTAGGGTAAGGTCACAGACAAATAAAAGTTAAGGATGAAGACCTCTAGAATCACATTTTATCTCCTCCTTCTCCCCAAGCCACCCCATGGCAGTCTATGCTCTAAGGCTTTGTTCAGGCACAGCAAATGTCTCAAGAGATATGGCTTCTGCCACTCCTCTTGGGAAAAGCTATTCCTAATAACTCTGTCCTGCTAGAGATGTGTAGGGAGCCCAGGACTGGACTAGCAGGGGGGAGACAGCAGGGCAGAACTGATGGGTGTTGGTAGGGCTGTTTGGTCCTAGGTCTTCACATTCATGAACACAAAAAAGTGTCAAATCTTCTGGACTTACCTCCAAAGAGACCAAGGAGCTATTCCAGACAGTGGTGTCCATGTTGAACGAAGCTCTCCCAGTACCATCTGTGATGTATGTTTTGTTAAACCGTCGGCCCATGTAGTTTATCACAAGGTAAACTTTTGTGCTTTTCATAATATTCCCACGATGATCCTGCAGTTTAATCTGGTTGCAGCAGAGGGACATAAAAACAAAGATCATTTATCTCCTTTAGTGTCATCCTCATCCTCATCCCCGGGCCCGTGACTGATACACCTCCAGAGCACCGATTCCAGTCTAGCGCCAGAGCAGGGGCGCCAGCTGGCTCAGAGAATTGGAACTGGCTGTTTTCACCTACAGGGCACTGGTTACCCATGTCAGGCAAAAGAGATATGAAGTTTTTCCACCACTAGAGCCCAATATTCAGTATTAGCCAAGTTGAGAGTGGTTGTAAATTGTCCACTCTCCACTATATGGTGACCTGTGTGAAAAGAGTTGGTGGGGATCAATCCAATTCCTATCAGAGAGGGGTCCAATCAAATCCACTGTAATTAGTCCCTTTGTTTGACTCTCAGCAGACACAGAGGTAAAACTACGGAAGAAAACTGGGGATGGGGTGGAGTGGGGGGATGTGGTGTGAAAAATGCCCGATTCCTGCAGAGAGCAATAATAGCACAGTAAAACCTTGGGGTGAGGAGCCATGTTCCCAACAGGTGGCTGTACCTCTGGAACAGACACAGTGAACAAACACCTCTGCCAGCCTAGTGGGAGTACATCTAAAGCAAGGCTAAGGCCCATTAGCATGGGGGAGACAGAAGGAAGCTGTATGCATAGTGGGGACAAATAAATCTTGTTAGCTTTCCAACAGGTGTTGATCCAGCACAATTTATTATCCATTAAATTCACTTGCAAACTAGGGGAAGGAAAGAGACGAGGAGAATCACCTTCCCTCTGTAAGGTATTCCAGGGATGTAGTAATCATCCTGCTTCTCAAATGTGGATGTCACAGCTGTCCTGGAGATGAGGAGTTGGCTGGAGGCATTGATTTGCACCCCTAAGTGAAAGGGAGAGAGGAGGGATGTGAGCTAGTGAGTCTGGCACCAGGGAATGACTCCACCTTAAGAATAGCCCCTGGTTATCCAGCCTTTTGTTCAATTCCATTTCATTATTCCTGTTACGCCCACTTAGAGCCTTCTAAACAATTCCTGCTTGGCATCTACGCCCTTCAAAGAGACGCAGAGACCATTAGCATGGCATGTTCTCCCATGGTTGTCATATATCTTAATGGCCAGCCTTCATTGTCAAACACCCCTTTGTAAAATCACTCCCTAAATTCACCGCCACCCCAACCCACTGCGAAGCAATGCTGCCTCAGAGCAGAGATCTCTGCAGGACACATAATGCTCCCTGGCTATCCTGATGCCTTGACAAAACACTCTGTAAGGAATGGAGAAAGAGTGGGATGAAGAACAACTTCCAAGGGGAGTAGTGGGGGCAAGAAATCTAGCTGGCTTCAAGCCTGAGCTTGGTACGTTTATGGAGGGGATGGTATGATTGGACAGCCTAATTTGACAATTGACTGATCTCCAGTGGCCTGTGACTGGACGTTAGATGGGTGGGTTCTGAGTTATTACAGAGATTTCTTTCTGGGTGTCTGGCTGGTGAGTGTTGCCCACAGGCTCAGAGTTTATCTGGTCACCATATCTGGGGTCGGGAAGGAATTTTCCCCCAGGGCAGATTTGCAGAGGCCCTTGGGTTTTTTTGCCTTCCTCTGCGGCATGGGGAATGGGTCTCTTGCTGGTGGATTCTCTGTACCTTGAAGACTTTAAATCATTATCTGAAGACTTCAATAACACAGTTTTAGGTTAGGGGTCTAGTACAAGAGTGGAGGGGTGAGGTCAGACGAGATGATCATATTGGTCCCTTCTGACCTTAGAGTCTATGAACTGATCCCCTCCCACCCCACCAGTGTGACAAATCTGGAAATACTTCCCATCTCAGTGCCTTCCCTGGATCACATGGTCCCACCTGTTTCATGCATCCATGCTCACCTGTGCCCTCCTCCACCAGGGAGGCTTCTGCACTGAGCTTGCTGTCATACTCATAGGAGGTGAGGTTGAAGACTGCCATGCTCACAGAAGTGGTGAAGCAGCCCCGGCTGGCTGTCTGGAAATGGAAAGGGTGCATGCATTAGCGGTGCCTGGGTGCAGGGGCTGTGGAGACTGGAAGGAGTTACTGGCTAGGCATGCTGTGTGCGACTATTTCACATGTTACAGAATGGGCAATGCTGTTGCCCTCTCCTGTTCCGCTCTTTCCCCACATTGCTCCTTTCCTACCCACTAACCCACTTCAGATCTGGTGAACCAGCTCACCTGGCCATGGAACTCTTCGCAGATATCTGCACCAAAGTGCCTTGGGGGCTGCTTGTACCGCCAGGCTTTCTGGCACAGGGTCACCTGGACTGTCCCCTGCACTGCTCTCCCATACGTGTACCTATAAGGAGCAGAAAGCCAGGAGAGAAACACTAAGGAAAGAGAAATACTGTAGAGTGTGCATTAGCCTGAACACTTTGCTCCTCTATGGTTGCCTCCCTTCTGAGGCTCTCAATGCGTTTTACAAACACACACAAATGAAACCTCGCCATCTCCACTGTGACGGTATCAGCCCCCCGGCCCCCCCCCCACACACCATTTGACAGTCTCTTCTTCAGGACTTTTTCCAGACTGATTTTAAATAACCCAAGTTGAGGTTTCCACACTTTTGGGGGAGGGGTGATGATGTCACAGTCTAGCAGCTCAGTGATAGGAATGTCTTCTGGTGATCCAGCCTGAAATTAACTCCTTCACTCCTTGGGCTCCCCATTCCATGCCTTCTGAAAAATTCTCTCCCACTCCATGGGGGTTTAAAGCAACCACGTGGCAGTAGAGCGTTTGCACATCCATCTTCCCCCACCCTCCTGAGCCATTGCTAACAACTATGAATCTGCTGAAATGTGCACACACCACATGTGAAGAAAATATGATTAGCAGAGTGTAAGCCATGAGAAGTGGAGTGTTCTTCCCAAACGTGACGGTACATGTTCCTTCACCTCAGGAAGGGTCTCTCCAGCCTGATTGGTGTACTTCACCCTACCTCAGCTCTTTCCAGGTGTATCTTCCCAGGAGACAGTCTTTCCAGCCTAGCCCAGGGCTCCCCCTCCCTGAGTGAGGGTCACTCCCCAGCTGGACTCATGTAGATCTTGCACAGGGAAAGACAATGGCTTGGACCTCACATCAGCCAGTGAGTCTCTTGATATCTGAAGGGGTCACCATGGTTTTCCCCTTTGCCTTCCCCATTTCTTTCCTTTGATGGATTCAGGGGAGGGAGGGATTGGGGAAGCTGGGGGTGGCCATTTGATTAGCAACTCTCTTCCCACAAAGCAGCCTCCTCACCTGCCGCACACACAGAGTGGGAAGGTTTTATCCAATGCGTAAAGCTGAGTTGGTCCTTCAAAGAAAACCTCAAATTTTGGCAGCACTGGAAGGAAAAGCCAGAGAGAGCCGGTGAAGAGCAGCCTACCAGAACATGGGCTTGGAGAGGGGTCCCTCCAGAGCAGGGCTGGATCCCACGAGAGGACAGGGTGTGTGGGCGTATATGGAAATGTAGGTCAAGAGTGAATGAACAAGGAGAGGAGTGTATCCCATAGGTCACTGCTGGGCTCCCTCAATGAAAAGGTGTTGGAGGAATTTCCAGCACTGTTGTCATACTATTCCAGCCCAAGTATTCACTAAGCATCTTGATGAAGTGACATTTCCCCTTCTCCAGACTATGATTCCACCATCACCTCATCACCTCCTCCACTGGCATGTGATTAATCCATCACCATCACCTCTTTAGCTGTGACTCCTCCACTGGTGTGTGATTAATCTCGGCTCTCAGATGGCATATGATCATTATCCCACTATTCAGATGAGAATGTATTGCCGTCATATGTTTTTGGACATTAGCCATATGATGGATCAATTGGAGTTTCCTCTCCTTGTATCACTCCCCTCCACATATGTCACTAGGAGGGTGGTGAAGCCCTGGAATGAGTTACCTAGGGAGGTGGTGGAATCTCCTTCCTTAGAGGTTTTTAGGGTGCAGCTTGACAAAGCCCTGGCTTGGATGATTTAGCCGAGGTTGATTCTGATTTGAGCAGGGGGTTGGGCTAAATGACCTCCTGAGGTTCCTTCCAACTCTAATATTTTATCATAGAATCATATCAGGAAGTCCTCTAGTCCAACCCTGTGCTCAAAACAGGACTAATCTCAGCTAAATAAAATTTCTGCTATGTTGTCAAAAGTGGGATTCAAACCCACACCTCCAGGGGAGACTGCGACCTGAACGCAGCGCCTTAGACACCTCGGCCATCCTGACAGCTGTGCTGTCATTCATACCATGTTCCTCCACACTAAAGGTGCTGGACACTTTAGTGCTGTCCATGGTGATGGTGTAAGTTCCCAGGATTGGTTCAGCAGCTAACTGGAAGGACAGAGCCACAATGCCCTGCTTTGGTCGCACATCTAGCCATTGGCCAATTCGATTACTGTTGGGGTCCTGCTCTCAGAGATAAAAAAAGACAGCGGCCATTAGCACTAGCCGATTTGCTTATTTAAACAGGCTGAGTCCAGATCATTCTAATATTTCTAGTTGGTTTTGCTCATTAAATTCTAAAATAGTCTGAGTTGTAGAACTTATAAAGTTCTAAGGCTACTAATTTCTTTTTCTCATCAAGGTCTATCCAGCCGCAAGCCAGAACCCCAAAATTCTACAGGTTACAAGTTTCAGAAGAGCCTAGATCCCAGAACATACAAAATTATAAAAGCTTTAGTTTCTTTGCCCATTAAGTCTTAAATAGGCTTAAAATAAAGTTCTATCTTATTTTTACCCTCAAATTTTAAAGAGCCTAGACCTTATAGTATTTGAAGTTTGAAATGCTGGAGTCCACAAAGTTGCAGAATTCTGTTCCAAACAGTAGCTTAAAAGAAGACTATGGAGGATCCTGATATCTAGAATCTCCAGCTTTATCTAGGAATGAAATTCAAGAATCAACATAGGTTGCTTGAATCTTTAGAAGCTGCTCCTTCCCAAAAGATAGATTATCTTTTTATAGATAAAAGTAACTGGACAAAAACACACACAAGCCTGCTCAACGGGAATATCTTTAACTCAATACTCAAGTTATCTATGCGTGTATTCTGGAGTATCCTTCACCATAGCCTCCTGGTGTTTAGAGATACCTACCTGGAGTTCTATCACAGAGTACTGAAAAGTAAACAGACAGCAGTATTAGAAAATGCAATGACACAGCAGACAGATGTGTTTTTAAAAAAAAAGGCCATGGTCACCTAGCAGCAGCATTGCCATTCCCAAATGATAAAAAATGAATCAATCCCCCCCCGACCCAAAAAAAGAATCACAAGGTTGACTTTAAAATTCATTAGATGTTTTAAAATAATAAACATTGAGTTCTTTTTTCTTTTCTTCTGGTTTCTGAACCTTTGGATGTGCACTTGCTTCACATTTTCAAGCTTTTCTCTGCAACCAGGAGGTTGAAAGCTGATGTTCTCATACAATATCATTCCAGCAGCTGAGGCTTTGAGAGAAGCACTCAAAACCCACAGAGGCTCAATAAAGTCATGAGAATTGGCAACACTGCAAGATCATAATGGCGAGAGTACACCTGACTTTTTGCTCCGAATGACTGGCTTCACAGGTAAAGGTTATAGTGGTTATTTGTTCTTCTAGCCATGGTGAGGAAAAGTGGTTGCAAAATTATAAACACAGGAGCAGGTGTAAGTTACTGGCTTTGGATCGGATTTCCTACAGTCATGCACCGTCATTTACATCTGTGCAACGTGTGTATTTATGTGGTCTGATGTGGAAAAAACTACAAAGGAAGCAAAGGACTACACAATGTGCAAAGCATAGGAGATTCAGGCTTTATCTGTACCAATGAATGAGCATGTAATAGCAGCCTCTAGTGGATGGCTCAAAAAGGGAAAATTTACTCCTCTTAGGATCTGTGTTTCTACAGAGCCTAGCACAATGGGGTCCTGGTCCATGACTGGTGCCATGATATATACAAATAAATATTAGTAATATTGTTAGAGGAAGCGGAAGGAGCACTCGTTGAGCTGGGGCAGTAGAAGACTGAACTTTTCAGAGCTACAGGACAAGAATTCTACGCCCATTTTGCTGTGCCTGTGATTTGCATAGTAATTGTGGCTGTAGTCTGCAGTGTGCAGATGCTTCCACAGACTGGCATGTCCTCTTTGGTAGGGGATTATGGTGCAGATCTCTGGACTATCCCTCCGCCAGCTAGAAAAGGGAGCTGGGATATACTCAGTAGAGAATGAGTCTTTCCAAGCTTCCTGCTGGGGAGCGGCCATCTGGTCATTCAGACAGCATTGGACCTCAGCATTAGCAATTGGGCACCGGCCCCATCCAATTTTAATATCAATTTTGGAACTGCTACCATGGGGTTAAGCCTCTTAGACCTTGTCCACATTCATGGGAAAAGGGAAAGACAAGACTTGGAACTGCAGAGGAATGGAGGTGACTGGAGGGGGGGCGGTAAGGGGCTTCAGGAAACTTCTCTTTGTCCCCTTGAATGTGCCTTACCTTGTTATTAAGGGGAACAAACTCCTCGTTCAGAGTCACGAGCCGAAATTTCACTGGGTGGAGAAAAGAACATGGAAAGAAAAGCTATGAAGATGTAACGTGTTCAGAAATGCCCCTCAGCCCTGCCTTGCAGCAGCCCCCCTGCTTATTCAGTCCTTGGCTCCCCACACAGCTTTGCCAGACCCAGGAAATGATACCATTTGTACCCCACCACCACCATTTTTTGTCCCAGCTCCTCTGACAAATTTGAGAGTCGTATGGGTCAGTGTCTCTACCCTCTGTTATACTTTCTCCTCAATGAAGCCTATAAACAGCTATGAGCTAAGCTCATGTAGCGGCCCCCAGGCTCCTCATCCTGAGAGGAGAACAAGAGTGGATTTTTCCCCATCCTTAGGTCCCTGCACGTTCCCCTCTCCCAATTAATTCCTGCCTAGACCCAAGAGTTCCCCATCCCTGCCTGAATGGATCTCCAGACTTCGCCCCAGGCCCTGGCACCTGTGTGTGCTCTGTCAGTCCCCAGGCCTTGCACTCTGTCCTCCATCCTTGTGTGCCTATCTCGCCACACTGTGCACCCTCAAACGTGGTCTTTCTCCCTCCCACCCATGTGCACCCGTCACATGCCTGAGCACCCCAAATATTCTCCACACCTGCTTTCTGGCCAGGGCCCCCAGCAGACGATGGAGCAACTCAAGCGGGCACTGAAGAAGAGCTAGCAATCTCAGGCCTCGCACCCACTCCCCACAGCTGCCCCCCCAACAAGCAGCACATGCAGCAGTTGAAGCCAGGGCAGGCCTGACCATGCCTGGAGAGCTGGCAGGTGTGATACCCTCGCCATACTCACCTATCTGGCCTGGCATGTAAATGGGTTTGTCTGTCTGGATGAAGGTGCTGCTGTCACTCCTGCGAATCAGGACTCTCTTCTCCTCCTTCACACTGAAGTAGCGACTGTTGGAGATGATCAGATGGATGGTGCAAACCTCCTCCCGGCCCCCCACTGGAGATGGGACCTGCACACGGAGAGAGGGAGCCATGGCTAGCTCTCTGGGGAGAAGCAGGGGATGGGAAAGGAGCATGACACATTCTCCCCTGTCCCAGTGGCGGCAAAGCAGATGCTCTGCTCCCTGGTGTCTTGGGTCCAACTAATTCCCTCCCTGCCAGGAGGGGCACTTGCCACCCACGCAATTCATTCTTTCAGTGGCCAGGGGACTCCATTTGCTGGAGCAATGAATGGTGCCTTTGTTGTGCTCTTGGGTTTAGGCTGCAAAGCCCTGGCAGGTTTTTGAAGGCTGAGATGTGAGACAGGAGGAGGAAGGTGTTTTCTCTGCCTGTACAGTGGTGTTTGCACTGCCCGGTCTCATCGGCAGTCTGTGGGGAATGGGCTGGAGGGAGGAGGGGGTCTCACTCCAATGCTTAGCAGGGCTTCAGAAACCACCACTAATGGGTCCCCCTCACTGGCCATGTCTGTATGGAAGTCAATGACTGAAAGGATCAGGAGGGCTGAAATCCCTCCTCACTCCTAGAGATGGTTTAGGACAGAGGCCCATGGGTGGTGGGCATGATGTGTAGGAAGCACTGCACTGTGCCTAATCAGGGATAACCTCAGGAAACCACTCCCCAGGGCTGCCAATTCAGCAACTTTTCAGACCAATAAAATCCCATCGAGGGAGAAATCAGAGAGAGACTGGAGAGAGGAGAACATAAGGCAAGACACTTGGAGAAGTAAATAAGGAGACATGGAGGAAAAAGCCAAGGTGCCCAGAGCTTCTCCTAACAGGCAGCATGCCAGGGAAATGCTGCTGTTCCTAGGTCATGTATCTGGGACTTAGGGCATCACGTCAGACACATTTCACCTCACCGAACAGGAACAGTACAATGAAGCCAAGCAGATAAATACAGGAGGAGGAAGAGACCAAGCAGGCTGCCATTTACCCCTCTTCCTGGCTTTTTTCTGCCTCACTTTCCCTCCTCCCCCTTTTTCTCCTCCCCCCAAAAGACTCTCTCTCTCATTCTCTGTATCTCTCTATTTTTCTGGTGAGGGAACCCTGGTGTGACACAGCAGACTAGGAGTTGTCAGCAATGGGAGCCTGGCTCGGCCCCAGGAACGCTGCTTACCCGAAACTTGGAGCATTCCAAGATCTTGCTGTTCCGGATGACCCTTCGGAAAAGGACAAGGCTACTGGATGCATGCACAAGAGTCAAGGCCACTCGAATGGGCTTCTCCACCCCCCTCAGGTCCAAGCACACCCTCTGGACAGAAGGGAAGGTCAGTTCAGCTGGGATGATGATCAGGTATCTCCTGCAGGGGGCAAAAAGAGTAGAGGAACAATGCAGTTTATGTTAGGGTTTTCACCTCGTGGGAACAAATGGGACTAATGCTATAGGATCCATGTGACAACTTTCATAGGGCTTGGAAGATGGCATGACACGTCCCATAGGAGAAGTGAGGATGAGGGTGACAGCATCTATCAAATTGGTTGAAAGAGTGGGTAACAATGTCTATAGGATCAAGGAGTGGATTTGACAAATTCTGTAGGATCATAAAGGGAACGTGGATGAGGAGACTTTATAGACTCATAGACATTCAGGTCAGAAGGGACCATCGTGACCAACGCAGACCACAGAAACTCACCCATCCCCCCTGTAATAGACCCCTAATATCTGACTGAGTTACTGAAGTCCTCAAATCATGGTTTAAAGACTTCAAGGTACAGAGAAACCACTAGCAAGTGAGCTATGCCCCATGCTTCAGAGGAAGACGAAAAACACCCAGAGCCTCTGCCAATCTGCCCTAGAGGATAATTCCTTCCCGACCTCAAATGTGGCACTCAGTTAAACCCTAAGCATGTGGGCAAGACACCAGCCAGACACCTGGAAAGAATTCTGTGCAGTAACTCAGAACCCACCCCATCTAACATCCCATCACAGGCCATTGGGCAGATTTATCACCAGTAGTCAAAGGTCAGTTAGTTGCTAAATTAGGCTGTCCCCTCATACCATCCCGTCCACAATCTTATCAACCTCAGTTCTGAAGCCAGCTAGGATTTTTGCCCCCACTGCTCCCTTTGGAAGGCCATGTCAGAACTTCATTCCCCTGATGGTTAGAGTCTAGTCTGACTTGCATATCACAGGGCACTAACCACCACCCAGCCACCCCTGCATTGAGCCCAATAACTTGGTTTAGATTAAAATATCACAGCCCTCAGGTGGCAGACTCAGGCAGAGAAGAAGAGGGGCCAAGGCACCACCCGTGTTCAAGGTCCCCACAATGGTAGGGAATTGATTAGATGAGATATAGCCACATGATCCTAGCAGGTGATCCATGCAGCAGATATCTTACTGCATAGGAAAGCCAAAAAAAAAGGTCCCTGCCAATCTGACCTGAGGGAAAAGTCTTTTCTGATCTAATCACCTTGAAAACGGTGATCGGTTAGATCTGGAGTATGTGAGCAGGCTCCCCCTGCCAAGGACCTGTGAGAATTCTCTGTACCACCTCAGAGCCCACATCCCATCTCTAGCACCACTAACCCCAGCTGAGAGATGGGGAAACCAAGGCACTGAATGGAGAAGAGACTCACCCAAGGACACAGAGTCATTGGCCAAGTCAGTAGAACCAGCTCTGCAGATTCCCAGCCTATGTGTTATCCACAAACCCACAGGCTGACGTCTTGTGTTTATCCATCAGGAAAGGCAGCAGCAGGCCATGCTCCCCCTCCCAGGACTTGACTCAGCCCTGGAGCAGAGGGGAATCTCCATGCCCTATTCAGTTGATGGCCTCTCTGCTGCCCAGGGCACCAATCGGTGCCAGTGGTATGGCAAGGTTTACCCTCCCTGCTCAGAGCAGGACAGAGCCACAAACTCATGTCACACAGGGGCTACTGCTGTATCCTTTTGGAGCACACTAGAAAAGCACAAGGCCCGCACTGAGATATCATAGACAAGGGAATTGTCTCCAATGGAGCCCTCTCCCTGGGTAGAGGCCTAGAAATCAGAGATGGGGACAGCCCAGTTGTTCAGCTCTGCATCTGGATCCAGACCAGCCAAAGTTCTGGGGCCACCCAGACCTGGGGCCTTGGATAAGCCTTTACAGAGATAAGGGCCAGCTGTGTAAATATTCCAATCCAAGCCAGCCCCAGAGGTATGGGTCGTTCCAATCTCGGGTCTGCTTAGACCCATCTCTAACATCTGGCCCATTCTCCCAGGAGTCAGCTCAGGATTTCTTGATCTATTCTCCAGGGCTTTGTCCACTTCTAGTTCCCAATGTCCCAACTTGCAATGGAGCTCCCATCCCTTCCCTGAGGAAGACTCTTCCACAGTCTCACAGGGCCAGCTGTTCGGCAACATCTTCTGGTCAGCCAGACCCAAATCTGTCATCCCATTCCTAATTTCAATTTCATCCCCTTTACTCCTAAATCCTCCTCAGTTACGCTGCCAACCACGTCCTCCTAGGTGTTGCAACTTTCCATGTACCCAGACGATCATCACATTTCTCATATATTTTAGTGGGACTTTCCCAGTTTGGTGGGATTCTATTTCATAAAATTGGGGTTGTAGGATGCTGCAAACCACCCCCAGCCTGTCCCTTCAGAGAACTGACAGGCATGGCTGCTGCCTCCCTCCTGTGACATCCTGATACCGGTGACCCACTCCCTGTTACCTCTCAGGTATTTCAACATCTCTTACGGTTGTGCCACTGTCACCGTGGTGTAGAACAGGCAACTAAAGATGATGGGAGCCTGCATCTTCATGGGACACCCGCGAGGAGCACAGGGAGGTTGAGTGTCTCAGGATGGAGGCTAGGAGAGAGGGATGCTGGTGATGAAGTTCGTGTTCTCACTTGGAGAACTCCAGAACTCCCATGTTCTGCTGTTTCTCCCTGGGGATGGGCAACTGGAATAAGAACCCATAGATCACCTTTCTCTCATTCACTCCTATGTTTATAGTCCCCCAGATCTAGGGGTGTATCATACCAGATGCTCCATAGCCAATTGAAGCCTTCCTGGACTCTGTCCATTAGTCACTGGCCCCTTCTGCTTCCCATGGCCCCACACATCGATTAGTGTCATTCAGACAAATCGACTTTTCACCCCATTGAGCAGCTGCTAATTTCAGGTTTGCTAAGCTGACCCTACTCGCCGTTCCACTTGCAACTTCTGTCCCATTGTTTTGCCTTGAGATGGATCATCGTGAGTCCCCTCTTGCATGCACACTTGGCTGGATTTCACAGTGATTGCTTCTGACCATACCACTCTCAAATCCAGTTCTCAAGTGCCAAAGAGCTCCAGAGGCTGCTCAGGACTTGTATGGGAGACCAGGCATTGCAGAAAATGGATAGCTGAGTCATAGATGCTGCCCGAGTCCTGGATCAGGGAGTTTCCAGTTTTCTCAATTTTGCCCCAGTCTGAAGAACGAGCCTGTAAGCAGAGCCCTCCCGCCCAGACTACCCTGTCTAAGGGACAGTGCACTGAGACCATGAGCTCAAGTTCCCCCTCTTCTACACAGCACTTCTAATACTTCTGCACACATCAGACTTGATTACTGAGCAAGGCTCCATCCCTGACCCAAGAAACAGGCATTCAACAGTTAAGGTAACCATCGGCAGAGCTAGATACAGAAACCTGGACTTCTGTAGAACAGAGCTCAGTCATGCTGCCTCTTCCAAAGAAGCTGCCAAATCCACCACCTGTGCTTGGCCAGCCTGTCCTTAATCATTACTGCACACTCCTCTCCGAGATCCAGGAACAGAACCCAAAATTCCTGATCCCCCAACATTCCCCTGCTGTGTAACAAAGGCATGTAACCCACAGGCAAACTGTGTCATGTGCCTCTCTAGTGGCTGGTCACCATAAAGGCCTCTATTTGGGGACTGAAGCCAAGGGCCTCAAAAGACATTAAGGCACCTAACTTCCATGTCTAAATACTCATGAGGATCTGGGCTTGAATGCCTTAGGACATCGCTAATGACCCACAGAGCCTTTCAGCTATAAGTCATCAGTTTGAACCCAGCCCAACAACTGAAGGTTGTTCCCATCTAATGGCTACCTGATGGTAACTTTATGAGTTGAATTTGGTGGGTCTCAGTTCCAGTTCCCACACTGATGGTCTGATTCAGAAGAGAGACTGATCTACCTTCTCCCTGTGGGACAGAGTCTTGCTACCAGGACTGAGATACGCTGGCTGGGTGATGTACAAGGGAAGTTTGCCTTGCAGACAAACAGAGGGCTTTCTTCACCAAGGCTGCCAACGTGTTGCTTTCGTCGGTATTTAATTGACACCATTTTTAAAATGGAGATTACATGAAAATTAGGACCTTGTATGCAAAATAGCTTATTCCATAATTTTTCACTCACTAACAGGATCCCTAATTTTTCCCCAAAAAGGTGGTAACATTGTTTGGTATCCTTCAGTATGCACATTTGATGATAGAGATGGGCCAGGATCAAATCCCCAGCCCAACCACTCCCAAGCTGCGAGATGCTAGAAATTCCAACCCCGGCAATAGGATTTGGGGTCATCTCTGATTTGTGTGTTTGACTTGCCTTTTGAGCAGCTTCCAAAATACGCTTGTTAAAAAATTCCTAAGCATCAAGTAAAACGCCTAGAGTGTGCAGGGATTAGAGTACCTAAAGAGACACATCATCTACATCCATAAACCTCTCCAATGGGCAGTTGTGGAGTCTAACAAATCAATGCGCAGAGAAGTATCTCTCTCTCTCTCACTCACACACACACACACACACACACTCCTAGGACACTAGTCTGACTTCTCCCAAAACAACGGCTTGAGTTTCAGGGACTCATCACCAGCTAATACTAGTTATAGGGCCATCCTCCTTCCAAGAGTAACACCACTAGAGAACATCATCACACGCACATATGCATGCACACACACTATATTTTAGCAAGCTTTTTCTTTAAAAAACAATGTGGGGCCTGACTCTCCTTTCATTTACTAGTTTTAGACTGGTGTTACTCCAGTGACTTCAGTGGAATTACT
The DNA here is from genome assembly GCA_007922155.1 of Mesoclemmys tuberculata. Classification (NCBI taxonomy): domain Eukaryota; kingdom Metazoa; phylum Chordata; order Testudines; family Chelidae; genus Mesoclemmys; species Mesoclemmys tuberculata. The sequence continues at coordinate 455,260 of ML675619.1, forward strand.
CCTGATTTATGCTGGTGGAAGCAAGAGGCAAATCAGACACTTTAAACTCTAGCTGTGTTATGTGAGGCAGCTCTTCTAACAGGCATTTTGTTTTGAAATGTATCACAAAACTACTCCAAGCCACCAGCAGAGCTCAAGTGAATTAGCCACAGGGGGGAACAATTTCTTTTGAATATAGGATAAGAGAGACTGACACATAAGGAAATTGGCACATTTTTGCCCTGCTGCCTAATTTGTTCATAAAACCAAGGTAGACAGGAAATCTGCCCAGCTGCATATCCCTTTGGCCAGCTCTGAGACGCTGGCTCAGCTAATTGAGGAAAAGGGGGGGAAATGCACCTGGATAAACAAATGAGCAGGAACAGGAGCAGGAACAGAATCTATCTCCCTGGCACTGACCCAAACCTAGGTACTTTACATGGTCCTCACCCAGCACTAACAGTGCCTGCGGAACAGCCCCAGCTGGCGTTTAGGTTTTTTTGTAACAGATCCACACCAACAGTTTCCATGGGAAAAGCCTGAATCTCTCACAAAGACACTAGTTACTATGGTTATGGGTACCCTAGAATTATTGCGGAGAGCGAAACAACAAGAGCTCTGTGACACCTTAAAGACTAACAAATTTACTTGGACATAAGTTTTCGTGAGCAGCAACCCACTTCGGATGCATGTGGAGAGACCAGATAACGTGCATCCTGACTAGTGAATTAATTGAGCAAATCCCTTCACCAGGTTTCAAAAGGTAGAAGAAAATAAAGGCCCCACCACTTGAGAAAACGGTCCTTGGGTGCTCCTTGAGGCCTACAAATGTCTCTTGAAAAGTAAAGTAGCACGGCATCTGCCTCATCAGACGGGGTACTGTGTGACAATGCTGACTCCAAGAGGAGAGTGCTCTCTACTGAATCACCAAAGTTTATCAGCCAACCATCTACTAGGAAGTTTCAGGCATTTGATTTTGGCAAATGATTGAAGTGTGATTTGACCGTGTGACCCCTGTCCCCAGTAACCCTCTCTGGAGCTGCCTAGTACATCTAGGGCTGAACAGGAAACAAGCGTAACTCCCAAAGATCATTTTCCTAGCCCATCCTTTTGATTATATCACCCCACTCAATGCAGCTCCCCACTGGCTCTCAGGGCCAGATTAACTCTCCAGTTGGCCCAGCGCTTTCAGATTTTGTGGGGGGGGGGCCCTGAATACAAGTCTTTCCTAATTTAAAACAAAATGATCACAATTATGGCATTGAGACTATTAGCGCTATACTAAACTTGCCTTTGAATTAATATAAAGCCATTCTGTGGTTACATTTCTGTCTTAAAACGTGGAACAGGAGTCGTCAACCTATGGCATGCATGCCAAACGTGACACATGAGATGGTTTTGAGCGGCACTCACACTCACGCTGGGCCCACGTCACATGGAAGAGGGACAGGGGAGAAAGGGCAGGGCCAGGAGGTCGGGGAGCAGCCGCTGCATGGCGCTGCTTGGGTCCAGGAGTGGCTCCTGGCCAGAGCGCTGGACCCACAGCACCTGGGAAAAGGGGGGAGACCTTTGAACCAACCCTCCAGTCCAAAGCCTGAGACAGGACTCCACACACTTCAACCCAGCACTCAAATTTGGGGGCAAGCGGTGGGAGAAAGGGAAACAGAGATGCTCTCAGGTGCAAGGACAATGTCTTCACATGTGTTTGCCTAGCAGCCAGCAGAGTGCGGCCCCAATTCTGGCTGAGTCTGCCATACAAATAATTGGCTGAGAGAAGTGAGACCCAACACTCAACTCAGTGGCATTTCTCAGTGTGCCTATAACCTGATTTCCACTGAAATCACCGTGTAGCCACCCTGTATCCAGGAGTGAGCAGTAACCACAGAGTTAGGATTCTGAATATGAGTTAGTCTACAGCTAGTGGGTTACTACATGGCTCGTTAGTTCTGTAATAAAAAACAAAGTGCCCCTTGCCCCCCACTGCCCCGTATGCAAGTGCCCCAGCCTACCCATGTTGGATATTGAAAGGGCAGCACTGCCCCAACCAAACATCAAGAGTAGAGACTCCGATGCAGAGGGGACAGAGGGTGTGTCATGGAATACATATCTGCATCTACATCTTGAAGAACAACAGTTAGTACAGGGAAGTGCAAGTACCCCAGTGTAGATGGCAAGGGATTCCCTGGTATGTAACAGTGAGTTTCAGTTGGCCTGACGAGCCCAATGTACCCCAAATCACCATTGTCATAATCTGTATCTAGAATGGGTTATGTAAGATGTCATATGCAAACTGGTGATTAATATCATTGTGAAATGTGTATATTAACACTATATGACAAATTATAGATTCTCAATGTTATGCTTTAAAGTCTGGGACTAAACAAAGAGAGAGAAATGGGTGTCCTCCCACACAGGAGGGAAGGCACCTATCTACCTGCTTCCTATGTAAATTAAGCATGATGGAATCAAAACAATAGAAGCCTCATTTACATAGATATCAGCAGTGGGATGGTAAGTCCACAGGAAGAGAAGAACCGCATGAAGTCATCCTGCCTCATGAAACAGAGTCAGTGAACTTTGAGAGATATAAGCAGAGACAGAAAGCCATTTTGGCATCTTTCATCTAAGACGACATAGGCACTGAGCACCCCAAAGCGGAAGGTCAGCCTTCTTGCTGGGAGGAAGTCTGGAAAGAATCTTACCTTGAACCAAGACTGCAATTTTGTTAACTCTTAGTCACGATGTAACAGGGTCCACTCACTGCTAGGGTGCCTCCTTCTGGATGTTCAGGGGATTGGCTCTGCCCAGTTCTGACACACCCTTCCGTCATTTGCTTTTCTGGGACTCAGCATGCTCCCTTTTCATGACCTGGTTGCTCCTTCTTCACAAGTTGGCCTTCTGGCCAGGACACTATATGTGTTTTCCCTTCCAGGGGGTATACAAGTCTCTCCGGAGTGACTGTTCTGTTGCCTGTGTAGAAGAAAACACAGTCTTCACTTCTGTTTGGGTGAGCAAGGAAAAGACCTTTATTAACAAGGTAATTACCTGGGGCAACAGCTTTAGATAAACTGTGCCCACCCCTCTGCATTGTGTGAGGGCTTTTATACAGACTCATTACCAAGTCATTTTTATATAGCCAAAACATTGGGCATGTGTGATATACAGGGGAAGTAACAGTAAGTTACACAAAGTGTCCCATATACAATTGCACAATGGAACTTTCCTTATTTAGTTACAAAAGAAAGAATGTGCATTGTTAAATGGAAAAATATAGCTTCAGTTATGAAGAGGCAGTCAGCAGTTTACAAAGCCTTATCTAGCTTCAAAGAAACTTTTCCCACGTCTGGCTGACCATACATCCTTATCAGTTAGTGTCATGCTGACTGGATTGAGAGGGGCCCTTGAGGTGTATTCAGGAGCTCCAATTACTCCCTTCTACACCAGTCTCATGTTGGGGGTGTCACACTGGCTGGCTTGGAGGGGGGGCATTTGTGTTATTTGACATCAGCATGTCAAAATCATGGTAATCTATGTGAGACATGCCATGTCAGGTACTGTTAGAAAGGTTATAATTTGCTGAGTAAGACGATAATATTTGTGTTCATGTGTTATGTGTGTGAGGGAAGTTATGGAGATCTTCGATATCCTGTATTTCAAACTATGCTGTATAAGACACACCCCAGACAGAGAGGCCGCAGGACAATAGCCCGCTTAATGGCCCATCAAGACCTTTACAGAAGCAAAAGGTCCAGGAAGGAACTAAGGGCATACCTGAAGAGTTACCAGGATTGGCCCATGTGACTCTGGACTACATTTTGGTTCCTATTAAGTTCCACAAGCTGCATGGCCAGAGGCAGAGGGTATATAAGATCAAACCACAGAAACCATTTTGTCTTTGTTCCTGTCCAGCTGCAGACACACACCTACCCACCTCTGGATCAATTCATTTTGCAACTGAATTGAAGGACTTAGACCGACCCAGGTACTGGATGTATACCAGAGGGACTATACAAGCCTGCAACTCCACAATTCTTCTAAAAGCCTGATGTATATGGACTTTCAAATGATTTATATGTATGTGATTTCTTTAACCCTTTAACATTTCTCTTATTGTTTGTTTTTCTTTTTATAATAAACCTTTAGTTTTAGTTACTAAAGGATTGGATGGCAGAGTGGTATTTTGGGTAAGATCCAAACTTATAGTGAACTGGTACTGTGGCTGATCCTTTGGGATCAGAGAAAATCTTTTAGTAAAGAGCATAGAGTTTGAATGACTGGTCTCTTTGCTGGACCTAGTGGCAGTTTGGGAGCTAGAGACTGAAATGCAGTAAAGGGGGCTGTGTGTATTTGCACAGTGGCTTCTTGATAACCAGAGAGGGGAATCAGAAGCACTGTTTGTGGCTGATTGCGAAGTCTGACTTCAGTGCAACCTACCAGTGCTGGGGGAATTTGCTCTTCTTTTACAGCCTGCCCTGACCCTGGCATTATCAGTGGGCTATCCTGGGCACGGACGGGTCACAGTTAGCACATCTCACTTCCTCTTGGTCTTCAACTACATGCACAAGCTGTCTTTGTGACAAACATAAAATTGTTTCCACATTCCCCCCTTTTGTGCTATGAAGCACAACAAGCTATAGCTTAAGTTTGTCACAATCCTTTAACTTCCCTTCGAAAGTTCTATATTCATGATATCCTGCACCTCTTCATATTCTTCCATTTGTTTCTTTAAAATTGTTGCATACATTAGTTGAATAGCTCTGTTTTCAGCACTTTGAGCCTGAGCAGTCATTTGGTGCGTGGCACAGGTACAGCAAAGCTTGATAAGCATAAAGAAGACATAAACACACATAATTATGCCAAGGAGAAATAACAGATCCTGAGCAATAGTGGAGCGTAAACTTCCAAATTGGGAGCTAAACCAGCCCCAAAGGCTCCGACCGTCTGGTTGGTGCAATTTCTTGGTAGCTTCCTGTATTTTCTGCAAGACTCCAGAAATACCCTCCTCATTATATGGAACATAAGTGCAGCACTCCTGACCAATAATTCCACATGCCCCTCCCTTCTCGGCCAAAATGGCATCAAGGGCTATGCAGTTTTGTAGGGTCATCTGGCTTATAGCACTCAGTTCCTCGGTGAGAGAGGATATTGCAATGATGGCATTGTTTGCTACCTATTCTAGAACTGAAGACACCTTTCTTATTTCTTGGATGGCCAGTCCTACCCCATATTGAGGAAGGGTAATACCCCAATATCGTTGGGCTTTGGTGATGGCTTTTTTGGTCCATGTTGGAAAGAGTGTGTGGAGACCGTAGATGGTATGACGGATGGCAGGCCACAGACAGGCAGGATAACAAACCCCATTCCATTCCGCTGGCTAATGTTTATATGCCTTATTCCTGCCTACCCAGTATTCCCCTGGCCTGGCAGTGGTTCCATAGTCACAACGTTTAATTCGGAACCCAGCAAGACAATATGGACCTTTCAAATAAATTGTGGGTGTCCCTAGTGCATGATCATATACTATTTGAGAACAATTTTGGGCTATACCGAGAGATCTCCGGCCAGTAGAATTGCACACATAACATACCCTGTCCTCTTTATTTGGACAGTCCGGGACCCTTAAGTACTCAGTCACATTTCTACCGACATCTTGCCAGATGGCATTTTCACCAAAGGCAAGTTCCTCCCAAGAGGCATCATTTTGAGATACTGCAATGGGAACCATTGGAATCCCCCTGCTGGCATGGATGGGTAGGTGCCCACAAACCCGACAGTAGGTGATAAGATCCTGTGTATATTGTAACAAAATGTGCAGGAATGTGTTAAAGCCAGTAAGACGGGGGTTAAAAGTGCTAATGCTCATATATAAAGTTATTTATGATCTCTACTTCACAGCAAATGCAGATTTAACCTTACACCGTCCTTCAGGGCAGCCTTAGTTGTGGCAAATCCTCTTCATATGCTAGAGTTAGTTTATTTTCTTTTTTAAGTAGGGGAGAGATTACCAGCACATCACCCTACTAGTTTAGAGTTAATTTCAAGGCTATGTAGTTGATTAATGTTACATGTGCGCAGATTGTAGTCATGGCACAGTGTGTCTCATCTGTCGAGGCCAGGGTTTGATGCTGAGGCCTTGGTGGTTGTCGCACTGCCTTCAACAGGGGGTGTTGATAAGGAGTTGTCCAGCGAGGGAACTTTCCTGCAATGTGATGCATGGATCCAGGTGCTCTTCCCTTCGCACTTGACCGCATTGTGGGTGGTGAGTAGGACTTGAAACTGGCCAGTCCACCGAGTGGCAAGTGCGTTTTTCTGCATGTGGCTCTTTATCGGGACCCAGTCTCCTGGCTGGAGGTCATGGCACAGCTCTGTTGGTGGGGATTGGTGGGCTTCTTTGACCTGTGAATGAAATTGCTGTACACGTGCAATTAATTTCTTACAATAGTCTATCACCTGTTCATCTGCAAAGTGTAAATCCACATGTTTCAGAGACAAAATAGTTACTGAGTTTGCATGGGATGACCCGTCAAAATCTCATGAGGTGAAAGCCCAATGATACTACCTGGAGTGGAACCCATAGCCATTAAAGCCAATGGCAAAGCATCCACTCATGCCAAGTTAGTTTCTGAGTAAAGCTTTGACAACTTTAATTCTAGCACCCCATTCAGTTGCTCCACTAGCCCAGCTGACTGTGGATGATAAGAGAAATGAAGGTTGTGCTTCACCTGCAGGGCTTTTTGGGTCTCCTGAAAGACTTGTCCTGTGAAATGTGTCCCTCTATCACTATTGATGGGACATGGTATACCATAGCAAGGGATAATGTCTTCAAGCAGTATTTTAACAACAGTTCGTGCATCACTCTTAACACAAGGGAAGGTTTCAATCCACTTTGAGAAGGCATCAACAATTACAAGTACATATTCATATCTGTTAACATGTGGTAATTGTATAAAATCAATCTGTATATTTACAAATGGGCCCCAAGGCAGGGGATGATTACTTAGTTTGGTTTTCTCAACCTTTCCCACATTATGATGTTGGCAGGTGGGACAAGAGGCACAGAGTTGTTGCACCACCATGGAAACACTTCGAGCAAACCAATGTTTGTTGATTTGTGCCAACATCCACCCTGTGCTCATGTGTGCCATGCCATGGTACAGGTGAGCAAGGAAAGGTATGGAAACATGTGGAGCTGCTACCCTGTTTAGGGGATCGGCCCAGGGACCTGAAGGATTGAGAATGCAGCCGGCCATCTGCCAAGTAGACAGTTCTTGAAGTGATGCAGCCGACTGCAGTTGAGCAAGATCTGAATTGAACGGGTCAGGGTCTTGCAAAAGTGGTAATAGCATAAGCTGGCTTTCTGGGGAGGAGAAGGACTGAGAAGGCAGGGAGGCAGCCTGTTTAGCAGAAAAATCAGCCAGCGAATTACCCTTGGCCACTGGGTCCGTGGCAGCAGTATGAGCCTGGCGTTTACCTATAAATAGTTTAGAAGGCAATTGAATAGCATCTAGTAGTTTGGACACAAAGGGACCATTTTTTATAGGAGTGCTTGAGGAAGAAAGAAATCCATGTTGCTTCCATAGGACTGCAAAGTCATGTGCAGCACCATAGGCGTGGTGGGAGTTGGTATAAATGACTGTAGTTTTGTTACTGGCCAAATGGCAAGCACGAGTCAGAGCATTCAACTCTGCCACTTGAGCCGATGTATTTTCTGGAAGTAGGGAGGATTCAAGGGTTTGAAAGTGCATACAGACTGCATAACCAGCAATGACAATACCCTGATCGTTGCGATAGGACGAGCCATCAACAAAGAGAATAAAATCAGGGTTTGGAAAAGAGGTAGAGAGAATATCAGGTCTAGGTTTAGTGAGTGAATCAATTAGAGCCAAATAGTCATGAGGCTCTCCCTCGGGTGGGGTGGGGAAAAGAGTGGAGGGATTAAGCAGAGGGGAGTGGTGAATGGTAATGTTTGGGGAGGAAAGGAGAAGGATCTCATCTTTAGATGATCGAGCTGTGGACAAGTGTTGAGTTTGAGTGCGCAGCAGGATGGTTTGTACTGCATTTGGAACAAACAATTTGAGTGGGTTGCCCAGAACAAGGGAGGAGGATTCCATGGCCAAAGCGACTGCCACAACTGCATGGAGACAAGGTGTCAGGGCTGTTACAACTGGGTCAAGGGCCTTGGAAAAATAAGTGATAGGGAGATTTCTGCCTCCATGTTCCTGAGCAAATACTGCTTGAGAGAATCCTCCTTTTTCATGTGAAAACAAAATAAAAGGTTTGGTGTATTCGGGGTGGCCTAAGGCTGTGGCAGTAGCCAGAGCTTATTTCAGTGATACAAAGGAGGCTTCTGCCTCCAGTGTCCAAGCAAAAGGCTGTGAGGATTCCGAAAGAAGAAGTTGTAAAGGTTTTGAAATGAGAGCACAATCAGGAATCCACTGTCGGGAATATCCAACCATACCCAAAAAGTATTTAACTTGAGACACTGAAGTGGGTCAGGGAACTGAGAGAAGCTCTTTAATGCGGCTGGGGCAAATCTTTCTAGAATCCAAGCCAATAATCTGTCCTAAATAGGTGACCTCCTGGCAGCAAAATTGGAGTTTGTCCTTGGACACTTTGTGTCCCTTTTTAGCCAATGCCAAGGGAAGGTAAAGTGAGTTTGAAAGACAGGCTTCTTTTGAAGGAGAGGCTAAAAGTAAATCAACATACTATATTAAAACAGAGCTTCCAGCAAAGGAGAGGTCTGCCACATCTTGTTTGAGAGCTTGTGAGAAAAGGGAGGGTGCTTCAGTATAACCCTGGGGCAAACAAGTCCATGGGTATGGGGTTCCTTTGTAAGTAAAGGCAAACAGAAATTGGGACTCAGGAGAAATGGGGTCTGAGAAAAAGGTAGAACAAAGGTCAACCATGGTAAAATGGGTGGCTGATGGCAGGATAGAGGACAAAATGTTAGCTGGGTTAGGTACTAGAGGGAAGCTGGGAATTATGACCTGATTTATGGGTCGGAGATCTTGGACTAATCTCCATGCATTTTTCTTCAGCTTTTTAACAGGTAATAAAGAGGTATTACAAGGACTGGTGATACGAATGATAATACCTTGTTGTAAAAGAGAGGAAATCACGGGGGCAAAGCCTTACTTTGCTTCCTTACTGAGAGGATACTGGGATCTACAGGGAAGGGATTTAGTGGGATCCACTGTAATAACAACAGGTTTATCAATTAAAATACCTCCTACCTCATTCGAATATGCCGACCATAAGGAAGGTGGAAGGGAATATATTGCTGTTTCCTCCGAAAGGGATCTGAGGGATCAGGAAAATCGTTAGCATCTGTTGGTTCAGCAGAAGTGGACAGAAGTAGTAGTACAGTTACAACTTCAGCGGAAGTTAAATTAAGCTTAAGACTGCACCTCTCTTTAGGGGACTAGGATGATAGTTTGTCTTTTGTCCTCCGGGTCTACAAGGCTCTTGTCCTCTGAACTGAGGATGTGGTCCTGGAGAGTGTTAGATCCTAGTTCTTTTTTCTGCTTCACACCATACAGCTATGTTTAGAGACCTTCACAGAGTTGCATAGTTGATTTAATAAAGAGGTATTTATTATCTTGTAATTATCTTTCAACAATTATTGAACAAAATGTAACAGACAATACTACAGTAAAGCAGTAACAGTAACTGGTGGTAGGACACAAGTGACAATAAATAAGCAAGCGTACCACCAGAGGAAGATCCCAACAAGTATAACTACTAGAGCAAGTCCTGCTGCTAAATAATTATTGCTATATTCTGATTTTCTTAATAAATTTTCTGTTTGTGTTTTAGGAATACCTATAGCTAGCTGAGTCATAATACTTTCAGATTTACCTGACTGGAGTCCTCAGGGAGAGAAGAGCATGGTACCAGGTGGGAAGTCTACTGGTTGCCTTGGTGCTGTGAAGTCTGTAGCACTCTTGTGAATCTGGGGAGGCTTCTCTGAGTGCCAAGGACTTCTGGTCTCTATTTTATATGTTTTAGACCCGTGATTTGTGTGTCATTTTTTGGGCATTTTCGCATCACCTAATCCCACCCAGGATGCCAATTCAGATGTAGTTTTAGATTGCCTGAGGTTTTGTTTCTTCAAGAGTCAGCTAATAGTAAAGGGCTTGAACTGAGGTTGCTTTTCTGCTTTGCGGTTTAGCGAGACCTGCCGTGCACCTTCCCGTGTTTAGCAAGACCTATTGTCTTTTTTGATGTGGCAAGTCTTGCTTACAGCTGGCCTTGTTTCTAACTTCACTCAGAGCCTCCTCTAATTTCTGAAAAGACCTTCTTGAGAACAATACAACACAGAGTTATACTTAGTGAGAAAGTCCCTACCCAATAAGTTCACTGGAGACACAGGGCTATAAGAAAGGTATGTTCATCAGTGAGTGAACCTATAGAAATAGACAAAGACTTTGTGATGGGGTAAGAAATAAGAGAATTTAAAATCCCAACAGCCTTAACAGTTTCCTGAGACAGAGGGACCTGGGGAAAGTCCGCCTGCTTAAGAGTAGACCAGGAAGCGCTGGTGTCTACAAGGAAGAAGGTAGAAACACCATTAACAGTTCACAGAATAAAGGGTTCACCAGGGGTTGTATGTAGCACAGGGGACAATATGACCTCTTCTTCCCTTCCTTCCAATCATGCCTGCTGAGGACTGTTTGAATCCAGGGGCTGGGAGAAAGGTGGGTAGAATTCAGATTGCCCTTGTATGGGAAAAGGAGGATAAAGTTCGTGATGGGAATGATGGGGAGATTTGTTCTTCCAATGGCCCTCAAGCCCGCAGCTATGGCAAGGTCCCATGGATGAAGGGGAAAGGTAAGAGCTGGTCTGGGGTGAAGGTCTTGGAGCGAATATTATTCCTCTGCTCTGACTTCCTCCCCAACCCTATACTCTATAGGGCCGGCCTCGACCCTATCCCCTTGGGGTTTGGGAATTATACTGCAAATTTTGGAGTTGCAGGGCCAATAATTTAGTTTCCATACCTTCCTTCTTTTGAGTTACGTTTGTGGCACAATGCTTTGCAATGGCTGCTAAATCAGCAGGGGCCTTAGTTTTCCACGCCGCTGTAATAGTTTTGAGTTGAGTTTGGATTTTAGGGTCTAAACCTTGTACGAACACCACAGAAAGAGCTTCCGGTGCGTTCTCCATAGGATTCTGAATACTGGAATGCTGTTCAAAAACAAGTTGTAATCTGTTTAAATAATCATATGGATCTTCACCTGATTTTTGTTTACAATTATGAATGTGGGTTCAGTCAGTTTGCTGGGGAAAAACCTCTGGGATAGCTTGGAGCAAGTTGTTCCTGGCATCATTAAGGGCTTGGCCACACCTGGGTCCGTGGATGGCCATTGAGCATGCCTAATAAGTTTGTCCTTCTCCCTGGTAGGGACCACTAGCCTAAGAAGGCGGTTCAAGTCCGTAAATGTGGGGTTGTAACAGTTAATCAGTATTTCTAGTTCTTCTTTAAACTTTTGAGGGTTATTTCTAGGGTTCAGAAAATCCTTAACTATACTTATAAGTTCAGTAGCCATCCCAGGTTGTATATTTCTACAATATTATTTCCTTCCCTCAGGACCTGTCGCAGTGGGGCAAGAACAGTTGTTGTCTCATCTTGCTTATTTTGCATATGACAGGTTCTACTGCTAATTAGTCCATCAGACCTTGGATTTATACAGGTGCAGGCAAGGAGAGGGCTAGGGGAAAGGGTCACCCTTTTGCCTGCAACCCCTGAAGCCCCCCAGTGAAACATAAGGGGGTGGGAGAAGCTTGCCTGGTGGGGCTGTAGGTCCAGGGCTTCCTGCACCAGATGAGGGTGGACTGGGAAGAAGGGTCAGTGGCAAGCCGAGGGCAAGTCCAGGACATGAGTCTGGTCCTGGTCATCTATCTCATCCTCTGATTTGGTTGGAAGTTGGGGATAAAGTGGAACAAAGGGTTTCACTTTGGCCTCAGCCTTCTGTGGCTTTTTCTCCTTAGTCTGGTCCAGTTGCTTTTGCAGATTTTCAATAGTATTGTGCAAGTTTTTAACCTTAGACTTTTCCTTTCTTTTATAAGACTCCTCATACCATGCAAAATATGCCTGCCACTCCGGCTGTTTAATCCTGGCTCCCTTTGACTCCAAGGATCTCTTAAATGGAGAACTGTGTCATGGGAAAATGAGCCTTCCTTTGGAAACTGCTCAGCTGGATTATCATGCACGAGAGAGTTCCATTTATCCAAATAACAACAAGTATATGGACCATAATTCACATACATATAAAAAGTGGGGGACTCTTTTGGCAGAGCCCCTTTACTCTGGCCTGAACCCATATTCAATACAATAATCAACCACCCCTTCAAACAATACAAAAAACATAAACCAGAGTCGACTTACTCAGTTTCCTTTTCCTAGGATCCAGCCATAAGGTTGTTTTCCATTTGCCCACTGTCAAGTCCACTTAGAGGCGGCTGTGCAGGAACGGAGACACACGACACTGCCACGGACCCAGAGACCAACTTTAGGGATTTCAAAAGGTCCCTTACCTAATTGTGGCACTGTTGACATCTGGAGCTGGGGCAGATGCTGACCTTCCTCCTCGCTCCGCATGCTCTATCCGAGTCATGGCACCAAGCATTGTAGAAGAAAACACAGTCTTCACTTCTTTTTGTGTGAGCAAGGAAAAGACCTTTATTAACAAGGTAATTATCTGGGGCAACAGCTTTAGATAAACTGTTCCCATCCCTCTGTGTTGTGTGAGGGTTTATATACAGACTTATTACCAAGTCATTGTTATATAGCCAAAACATATTGGGCATGCATGACATACAGGGGAAGTAACAGTAAGTTGCACAAACAGTGTCCCGTATACAGCTGCACAATGGAACTTTCCTTATTTGGTTACAAAAGAGAGCATGTGCATAGCTCATTGTTAAATGGAAAAATACAGCTTCAGTTATGAAGGAAGAGGCAGTCAGCAGTTTACAAAACCTTATCTAGCTTCAAGGAAACTTTGCCCATGTCTGGCTGACCATACCATCCTTATCGGTTAGCACATCTCACTTCCTCTTGGCCTTCAACTCCATGCACAAGATGTCTTTGTGACAAACATAAAATTGTTTCCACATTCCCCCCTTTTGTGCTATGAAGCACAACAAGCTATAGCTTAAGTTTGTCACAATCTTTTAACTTCCCTTCGAAAGTTCTATATTCATGATATCCTGCACCTCTTCATATTTTTCCATTTATTCCTTTAAAAAACTTGCATACATTAGCTGAATAGCTCTGCGTTCGGCAATTTGAGCCAGTCAATGCCAATCCACAATTCAGATGAAATGGGTTGATCAAGGAACCTAGACTAAGACCTGCTCAAAAGCAAAATTGATGGCACTTCTTCTTGTCCTTCACGGCAAACAGGTCACCAGCAGAAATGCCCCAATCTCCAATAGGGACTTCACCAGACTGGTCTTCTGAGACCACTAGTGATTTAGGGAGAAATTCCTGCTGAGACAGTTGTCCAAGTGATTCTAGGCTCTAGTAAATGAGCAGCTGTGGGAGTGATGACCTTCTCAATGCAGAACTGCCAGAACTTTTTCACCTCCTGACAAAGCTGTTTGGAGTCAGTTCCTCCTTGTTTGTTCACATAATACATTGCTGTGGTGTTGTCGGTCAGTATGTGAACCTCTGTGCCCCTGAATTGTGCTTGAAATTCCTTAAATGCATTGTAAGTGACCTGAAGTTCCAGAACACCGGTATGAAGAGATGCTCCCTGCTCTGACCAGAAACCTTATATCTTTAATTCACGCAGATGTGCTTCCCAACCAGTTGTGGGTAACTATGGGCCTGTCCAGAGGAGGATGAGCAAAGGAAATACCCTGGCATACATTGCACTAAACTGTTCACCATGGGAGGGAGTCCAGAATCCCTGGAGCCATGCAGACTAGTCTATCCAGTGCCTGATAATTCAGATGATATAGACAAGTGATATATATTTAATAAGTGGTACACAGGCCAAATGTGGCCTGCCAAGGCTTCCTTTGTGATCCGCCCGTTCACCTTAAAAAATGTTTATAATTAAATTCACAAAGAGTGATGTGCTGCCCATCATTTGCCTATGACTTCCTTAGTAAGTAACTTACTGGATATTAAACTCTCACGATAGCATCAGCTATGATTGAGTTAGGATACCCCCCATTTTTTCATTAGTGTTAGAAACGGAGCCAAAAATGAATGTGAACGGGAATAAATATTGCAAAGTCAACAGCAAAAACCAAGTTTTTAACCCAAACTAGACACCAGATCTTTTTGTTACGTCACCACATTTAAATACAAAACCTTCTGTGTGCCAAAACACCATATCCATCTGTAAAGTCACCAACATGAGGTGCCATTTTGAATCAAAGCACAGTAACTTCAATGAGGCCTTGCAGTTCAAAGGCTGGGCAAGCAGTGTTGGGAATCTGTTTGAAAAATTGTGCGCCTTTCAGACAAATCTTGAAATCTTTCAGACAGTCTTAACTCGAAAGATATTGCACTTTCCCACAATGTGTGTTGTTGCTACAGATGAAACTTCAATAAAAGCTATGCAAGAATTTCTAAACTATCTGATAGAAAATTTTAAAATGCGATTTGAGAATTTTAAAATTCCAAAGGATTTGCTTTGATTTGCTCATGCACCATTTGTTGTCTCGGCCAATGGACCTTGCCCTTCTGAAGAACAAATAATGTTCTTGATTCAATTGATGAAGGTGCCTTTCAATTAGAAATTGTAAGGCTCCATAGCTCAAATGTCTTGAAGGCAAAATTCAGAGTAATGGGATTTTGTGATTTCTGGACTCAATATGCTGACCCACTAGAATTTAGCCATCTATCTTTAACAATGTTCAAGAGGATCAACGTTCCTCTACAAATCTGGGTTTTTTACCATGAACATTATAAAAACCCAACACCACAATCACCTGACAGATGAGCATCTTCACCAGTGCATGGGCCTTGCCCTGACCTCTTACAAGCCACTCTGCAGAAAGTTTGCCAGAAATCATATCACCTCTCCCATTAGAGATTACCACAAACACAGATAATAATGTTGATTTATAAACTTTATTAAAAGATAGACACTAATACTTACGTTGCAATCAAGATCTTCATTAATTGGCAGCTGAAGTTGGGTTTATTTTAAAATTTTGTCAGCCTTTTGCTCAAATGGCCCACCTCCTGTCATAAAATTCTCATATTGGCCTGTGAGTAGGTCTAATTGAGTATCACTGATATAGACCAACATTAACCACTCTTGTTGAGGACGAAGCTATAATCTTGCATGCTGGACCACATAAGCACATGAGGCCATATGACTTAACTTCAGGTGCACATAGATCATAGTAGAAGGATGGGAGCAGAAACCTAGACAGAGCTGATGAATTGCCTGTAATCACTCATCCAGTAGAAACGCCTTGAGCTCATAGAATCTAGTGAGGTCCTAATTAACAGAATTTTTAAGTTGGTATTAACATCACAAGCTCCGAAGCACTGAGGAGCTATGCCAGAATTCTGCAAGCAGCGAGGACCTTCTCATAGCCACAGCTGATGGCATAATTATGATGACACATCTGCCACATGAAAGGCTGATTGTAATGAAGTTTTGGCTGCCAGATGGCCTGCTGAATGAACATCTTAAACTCTTCCCTGGAGGTTTCTGGCAAATTATCCATGAATTTTAACATATTGTTCCACCTGATAGACATATTTAGATAGAAACAGCTGCTGATTTGCAATGTGTATCTGTAATGATGAAGTTGTCTCATTTTTTCTCTCCATAAAGTCCAGCCTCTGAGATTCTTTGTCCTTGTGGGTGGACTTATGTCTTCCCTGTTGTGCTCTGTCATTTACTGCTGTTACCATGAGAAAATTAGGGGCTGTCTGGGAATAAAAACACCCAGAGCCATGCACGGGAGCATAACACCACTTGTCAGAATGCTTTGCTATAGATGGTAGTGAAGCTGGGGCATTCCACAAGGATTTCACAGGCCTCAAGAGGAATGTATTTAATGAGAGACTATCCTCCCTGGAGCTATCGACTGGAGAATATCCAGGGACATATGCGTATTCTCCTGCATGAACTCAGCCTGAGTGCCCAAGGCAGAAATCAGATGCCTCAGGAAGTCCTGGTATGATTTAAAATCCTTGGGCACAGGTGAGGAAGACTCCAGTACTGTAGTCATCTGGAGAAGAAGAGAAAGGGTGCGGAGCCAATGGAGGCTCCTGCAGGGTGGCAGACTCCTATACTAGAAGATCAGTATGGACCGACTCGGGAAGAATGACTCATACTGTGCTTATAATAGAAGTGGCCCAGGAAGAGAAGCTGGAATCAGAATCGGTGACCTTGCCCTGAAGTGAGGCAAAGAATGGGATCTTCCCGACTGAGGAACATCCCAAGGATTTCAAGGAGGCCACTGGAGGGAAAGAAAAGCATTGGTGGCCAGTACACAAGGCCATGGATCCCTATCCTTACTGTGGAAACAGTGCTGATCTTGGTGCCAGCACTGAAAGGAAAATGGTCTTGAGGACTTCTGAGAGTGGTGCTTCATAAGTGAGAGAGAAGAGGCAGTTGTCACCAAACTCTACCTCAATGAGCTCCAGATGTGGATGTGCCCAGGTGGCAAAACCTACTAGCTGGCCTTATTTCTGGCACTAGCCAGACCCTACCTCTTCACAGAGATAAACTTCGCATCCTTGCAGAGGGAAAACAGTGCCTTCAGCTTCATTCACTGAAGGTCTGGAAATATTCAGGGAACTCTGGGCCACAACCTGTGCTTTCAATCCATGTCCCTCTCTGAAAATAGAGTCCCTACAGCACATCAAAAGGAGGTGCTATAATTAGAAAACATACTGCATGTGAAGGTACAGAAATGGCTGTGGGGCCCATACAGGTCTCTGTGGACAACAATGCATGTCACTAAATCTATTTCAAACACCTCTAATCAGCCCTCCATTGGACAGTATCTGTAGAGAGGTCAAGATCTGAGTAGATACAGAATGAACTTCCTTCTCTTTACTAGAAGTGGCCTTTTCTGGATACAATATTGCCACCCCTAGCATCCAAAAACCATGAGCCAGGCCTTAGGAATAAATACATGGGCTAACAGGTTGAGAAATTGTTGCCAGAGGTTTTGTGTCAATGACGTTACTCCTCAAAGAAATATCTGAATTGCAAAAACAGAAAAAATGATTCACCTTCAGTAGGAGATGTTTAAGATGCTATTCTGAAACATCTCATGAAAGAGACTGAATGCAGATGTAAGGGCAAGATAGGGCATGTTACAGAACAAGTCTGGTGCAAATCCTACTGAAATCTTGCCCACCTCTCTTTTCCAGACTCCATCAGCAGGACCTCAGCTTGGCCCTGTCCATCCCTGACTTTGATTTGTGCAGCCCCTCTTGCCTGGCTTATCTGGATCTCCCCCACAGTCCTCTTCAGGTCATCCTAAAGCAGTAATCAAGATGAGGGATGCCCAGAGTTCAGCACTGGCCCTAGTGCTTGATCCTGGAAATGTTGCGGAAAATCCAGTAGGATCATCCCTGTTCAGTAACCACATCTACTCCCTCCTCCTCTCAACATATCCATTGCAGGGTGGCTACTGATTAAAAAAAATAATAATACCACAAACAAACCAGATTTCTTTTTAATTTAAATAGGGGGCTTCATCTTATATAGGCACTTATTCACCCCATCCCAATTTTTCACACGTGCTACCTGGTCACCCGACTCCTGGATAATATAAGCTCATATAAGTCCATCATTTCATTAATAGAAAATGATATGAACAAATCTTGTTATCTCAAATGGAATTTCTCAAAGCACTTCAATTCAAATAGACAGATAAGTTTATTAACTACAGAAAGATAGATTTAAGTGATTTCAAGTAATGAGGCATAAAAGTCAGAGTTGGTTACAAAGAAATAAAAGTCAAAATGCAAACTAATACCTAACTTAACACGCTAAGTGAATTTAAAGCAAAAAGGTGTCTCTCACTACATGTTCTAGCTGTCTTACTGGCTGGATGCCTTTCAGCCAAGACCATGCTCCTTCAGTCCAATTCTCCTTTTCTTGTCCTTCAGGTATTGGACATTATTAAAAAACTCGTTATGATTGGGGGAGGTCTTAGACAATTGGAAAAAGGCAAATATAGTGCCCATCTTCAAAAAAAGGGAAGGAAGAGGATCCGGTGAACTACAGATTGGTCAGCCTCACCTCAGTCCCTGGAAAAATCATGGAGCAGTTCCTCAAAGAATCCATTTTGAGGCACTTGGAAGAGAGGAAGGTGATCAAGAACAGTCAGCATGGATTCATCAAGGACAAATCATGCCTGATCAACCTGACTGCCTTCTATGATGAGATGACTGGCTCTTTGGATATGGGAAAAGCAGTGGACATGATATACCTTGACCTTAGCAAAGTTCTTGATACAGTCTCCCACAGTATTCTTCAGTTAAATAAGAATGAGTTGGCTGAATAACTATAAGATGGATAAAATGCTGGCTAGATCACTGGGCTCAACAGGTAGTGATCAATGGCTTGATGTGTAGTTGGCAGCTGGTAACCAGCGGAGTGACCCAGGGGTCGTGCTGGGGCTGGTTTTGTTCAACAGCTTCATTAACGATTTGAAGGATGGGGTGGAGTGCACTGCCAGCAAGTTTGCAGAGTACTGTAAGCTGGGGGGAGTGGTAGATACCCTGGAGATTAGGGATAGGATACAGAGTGACCTAGACAAATTGGAGGATTGGGACAAAAGAAATCTGATCAGGTTCAACAAGAATAAGTGCAGAATCCTGCATTTAGGATGGAAGAATCCCATGCACTGCTACAGACTGGGGATCGACTGGCTAGGCAGCAGTTCAGCAGAAAAGACCTGGGGGTTACAGTGAATAAGAAGCTGGATATGAGTCAACAGTGTGCCCTTATTGCCACGAAGGCTAAAGGCATATTGGCTTGCATTAGTAGGAACATTCTCAGCAGACTGAGGGAAGTGATTATTTCCCTCTATTTGGCACTGGTGAGACCACATTTGGAGTACTGTGTCCAGTTCCTTCCCTCCCCCACTACAAAGAGGATGTGGACAAGTTGGAGATAGTCCATTGGAGGGCAACAAAAATTATTAGGGGGCTGGGCACATGACTTCTGAGGAGAGGCTGACGGAACTAGGCTTGTTTAATCTGCAAAAGAGAAGAACGAGGAGGGATTAGATAGCAGCCTTTAACTACCTGAAAGCGAGTTCCCAGGGAGGATGGAGCTAGGCTGTTCTCAGTGGTAGTAGATGATAGAACTAGGAGCAATGGTCTCAAGTTGCAGCGGGGGAGCTCTAGGTTGGATATTAGGAAAAACGGTTTCACTAGGAGGGTGATGAAGCACTGGAATAGGTTACCTAGAGAGGTGGTGGAATCTCCATCCTTAGAGGTTTTTAAACTGCGGTTTGACAAAACCCTGGCTGGAATGATTTAGTTTGGATTACTCCCACTTTGAGCCGGGTGTTGGATTAGATGATCTACTGAGGTCCCTTCCAACCCTAATCTTCTATGATTCTTCTATGTTGGGGGCAAAGAGAAAGGGAGGAGAGAGGTGATCTGGGAAGTGTGTTTCTCTTTCTTCTAGCATTTCCCTTCTTTTAGAATTATCTCCAGCTGGGGTTCAGGCGACCCAAAGTCTGTGGGATGGGAACTTCCAGCTGTTCCACTGCCAAGTTGTAAATTTCTCACTCACATCCTTCTTCCTGCCAAAGAATGGCTGCTTAACCAGGTGATAGTCCATGTGGGTATGTTGACTCCTGGCTGAGGCGTTGGCTAACCTTTTGTCTCTGGGGATGTGGTTTCCCTAGATTTGGAACATGTCTTACATGGTACAATTTTATAACTTGCCATACCATGTTGCCACACACATTTTGCACAGGCAATAATGATCAGCACATTACGAGTTTTCAAATGTTACCTCACAAGGCGTTACTTTGTACCAAATTTATCACAGTTGTGTAAAAGGGATGATCTTCAGGGAACAGACTGTCACAGTATGTTAGTTTGTTGTGGGAGTAGATAGCAGGGTTCTCTTGGGGCCAGCAGGCCCAGTGGGCAGGCTGCAGCTCAATAGTCTCCAAGGCCCCAGGGGAGGGCCCTTCTCAGGCAATCTGGGGACCTGGTGGCCAAGTTACAGCTTGTCAGGATCCCTCTGTCAGACTAGAGTGGAGGGAAAGATAGCAGTCCTCGCTCTCCATTATGTCCCAGCCCAGATCGTAAGAGGGAAGGGATGAGGAGAGTCTTAATCCCCTCTAGCTGGTACCTCAGACCTTCCCTAGGCCACTTTCTACCTGCCCTGTTCTCTCCTCAGTTTGGGGCATGGTCATGGCACTCTGCTTCCATCCCTGCGAAGGGATAATCAGTCTGGGCTTCCCAGCTCCCTTCCTGCTGTCCAAAGATTCCCCCTTGTCAGAGAGAAGGGGAGAGAAAAAGGGGTCAAAAGTTCCTGACAGCCAGGTCAGGCCTTTCCTCTAGTCCAGGCCCTTCCTCTGCAGATTCCTCTGTCCCAGATGATATTAACAGGCTTCCTTTCTGCAGAGAGCCTCTCCTTCATTTTCCCCGTGTTTGATTGTCAGAGTCTCATTTGGAGCACACTTTGCACCTGCTGAGGGGTGCGGCCTTCTTGACCCAGGATTGCTTCATCACCCTTTCACTCTAAGTAAGGGGTTCTATAAATCCCAATACCTTGTATTTATCAATTACATTTGCACTGTTACTGCTGGATTTCTGAAATGACTTTTTATTGCTTAGTATGATCAAACATCCAAGGTGAAGATTTTCTGTTTAAAAGTAAAGTTTTGTTTTATTAGCCATTTATGAATTTTAACATTAAAAAAAGGTCGAGCTGTCTGATACACTGCTAGAGATAAGGGTTTAAATAGATTTAGGCAATCCTTACGACTTATTAATTATTTTTCCATAAACCTGGAGTTAGAGTAAATTATATCATTTAAACAGTGGTACAAACAACTGCGGTAGAAGGA
This sequence comes from Mesoclemmys tuberculata, assembly GCA_007922155.1. Taxonomy (NCBI): domain Eukaryota; kingdom Metazoa; phylum Chordata; order Testudines; family Chelidae; genus Mesoclemmys; species Mesoclemmys tuberculata. The sequence continues at coordinate 476,272 of ML675619.1, forward strand.
ATCTTTCAGTTACAATCTCATTTTTTTAAAGCAGTGCACTGAGTAATACACCGTAAAAGCAGCATCTGTTTTAGCATTTTGTTTCAGGATCCATTTTAGACATAAGGGGTCATGAACATCTCTCATTTGCAGTGCCTACAACTTCAGAGCCACCTGCTGGTATCATCAGCAGTGCTGCAACTAAATGTACATCAACCAGTAAATTACCAGTATCAACATAAAAAGACTTTCTTCATCATTCAGTGAAACCATAGATGAGTTCATAATCAGGACGAGCAAATCCCAGCAAAACTTCATAGATGAAGACATTGCTCAATTCATATATGAAACAAATTATACCTTTTGTCTTGTCTAGACCAAACATTTCATTGACGTGGTTCGATCATTATAACCTGGTTATGTTCCACCTGGCATAGCAAACATTGCTGGAAGGTTGCTGGATACAATGTACGAGACTGAAATTGAACAGTGTGCAAAAAACATTGACAGAAAATTCATTAATCTAAGTCTCGATGGGTGGAGCAATGTACACAATGATCCAGTAGTATGTGCTTGTGTGATTACAGATGGTGGGGTTGTCTTACGGAAACAATTGATATATCAGGAAATGTCCACACCACAGAATACCTAGAAGTAGCAGCAAAAGCTATAACTATAAACAAATATTCAAGTCTTAAGTGCATAGCTTTGTCACAGACAATGCTGCAAATGTAGCAAAGAAGAGAATAAATCTAGAACAAGATAATGAAGGGAACCTGACTCTTACAACACTGGGGTGCACTGGTTATTTGATGCATCTTTTAGCCAAAGGCTTCTTACATACAACACCAGGAATAAAGGAAAATGTCATTGAAATTGCAAAATGCTTCCATGACAACCGCTTTGCTTCAACTTTACTGAAGAGAGTAGGAGGATTCAAACTAATTCTCTCCTAAGACTTACAATGGAATTCAGGGGTTGATAGTTTTGAGCTATTTATTAAGAACTGGCCTATTCTGATGACATCGTATGAAGAAAACGGTGACACGATAAAATGGAATTAGCACACCCAAAATAATCAACATTGGACTAAAGCGAAATGTAGACAATATGCTGCATGTACTGAAACCTGTTTCCATAGCCTTGAACAAACTGCAGAAACATTGCTCCTGTATTGCTGATGCTCTTGAAATTAGGAAAGAATTTCAAGAGACATGGAAGAAAGAAATACACTGGAACAAAGTTCAGTTGCTGGTAGTAAAGAAATGGTTGGATGAAGCATTTACTCCGCCTCGTTTTCTTCCCAATATTCTCAACTCTTCAGGTGTCTAGCTGCTGAAGAAGCAGCAGTCTGATGTGTTCCAGCTCCATGCCCAACCTGGGAGATCCAAGCACTTCGCAAATGGCCATTGTTACTAAACCCAGTTCACTGATGGGAAACCCAAAGCCACACAGTGAGTCAGCAATAGCAGTATTGCTAACTGCAAGGGATCAAAAACCATGAATCAGAGCTCCCAAAACCATGCGACTGGCCCGGAAACGAACGAGCTTTGTAAAAATGGTGATGTGTTTTGTGGTCTGTCTCTTGATCGCTGAACAGCCCCTGCCCATTCACAGTGTGTGTGTGATATTAGTGTTACCCCCGGCACCGAATGTATCGGGTAAGGTGACTCTGGCTCCTGCTCCATGTCCTCTCACCCCCACAGCTGCCCAGCAATTACTTAGTCCACCCCAAACCCCTGAGTTCACTTCCCCAATCCCCACCCCATTAGGTCAGCCCCCATCCCCACCTCCGCTCCTCCTAAGATTCTTCACCCTCCGTCCTTACCCTGGGAGCTACAGCAGGGTTCTCTCCCCCAATTTCAGGCTGTGGGGTGGAGCGACTGGTTTCAAGGGCTCTTCATCCTCCCTCTGCCCCTTCCTAGGCCGGTGCTGCAGAGAGGGGACGTGGAAATGCACCATCCTGTCCACATTGTTCACAGGAGGTGCTGGGAGGATGGAGTGGGACTGCCCTGCACTGTTAAGCTCTTTAGCTCCCTCCTCGCCTCCTGTGAGAGGCTGTGGCCACGTAGAGATCTAGTGCCCAGGCCGGCTGGGGTGTGAATATACATTGCGCTAGTCTGCCACACACTACGTCGTGTTTCAGACAGCAGCAGATCAGAGCGCACTCCAGAGCTTTTCAAGTGTGGTAGCGGGATCCACGCAGCAATGGTATGCAGAAGGCAAGTGTGCTGTTGATTCACACCCTGCCTTTCCACTCAAAAAGTCTCCATATAGACAAACCCAGCATGGCTTCTTGTTGCTATAGCGGGAATGAGGGGGAACTCTGCCTACCTCAGCTCTCACTGGTTGTTCTGCCCCAGGAGGTGGGCATATGGGGCAAGCAGCCAATCAGAGGGCTCAAATTAGCTAGCGGACTGAAGCTTCCGCCTCATTGCCAGACTGGCTCCAGCCCAGTCAAAATCCTGCCATTTATGAAATAATCGGAAGAGTTGGCAACTTCTATTGAATAGAAACCAGGAGTCCGGACTCCCAGCCCTAACCGTTAGCTAAGCTGCTTCCCTTATTGACCTTGCAAAGCATGACCTCCATAGCATTTCTGTTTGTAATGCAATAACTTCTAAAGGCTGCATTCAATCAATCCCAATGTTTCAGGGAACATTCTAGGTTTCAAAGGGCAAAACCCTGTTGATTTTGATGAAGATCAGAAATCCAGGAAAGCCTGATTGCCACCAAACTCACCATTTGGTCACTGTGGATCCAGGTTAGGATGTGAGTTAGGTTAGCTTCTCTTCCTGCAGCAGCAAATGGGCACTCTGTAGGCCTAATTTTGGTGGAAATCAGGCTGTTGCAAACAGCTTCAGCCAGCCCACCCCCTCAGCCATGTCCTCACCCTCCCCACTTTAGCCACCCTCTCCCCATGCAAGCCCTTCATCCCTGGTCTGGACAGTCCCCGAAGCCTGGCCCCTCACCCCAGCTAGGCAAATGCATCAGCCAGGCTCCTCGTGCCTCCACTCCAACCACCTCCGTAACAAGGTTTCTTGCCCCCAATCTGGCCAGGCAGTCCCCCAGCCAGCTCCCTAGTCCCCCATTTAGTCAAAGCCCTTTTGTTTTTGGCGATGTTGGAAAAGCCTGATTTCAGTGGAAACCACACTTTTCTGGGGTGCCAATTTTAATTAAAATCAGTAGGGTTCTGACTAGAGTTGGAGGTTCAGGGACCCAGCCACTGTGAGGGCCAGGGCACAGTTGTGTATACTGCTTGGCCTACATAAGCAACCAAGTGTGAGACCGCCTAGTAATAATTGATGATAAGATGGAGTTCAAAGTAAAAGGCATGAGAGTGAGGGATGGAGGGAAACAGATGGAGGTGTGATGCTTTCTGAAGACACCAGAGAATGTATCTTTAGGGTGAATGACACAGCTGAGAAGGGGACAGGGAAAATGTAAAATATACGCCATGTTTCTATAGACTGTGACTCCTCGGGTGGGTTTCTCTGGCCTGTGTATGCAGGATGCATACATGCACTACATGATCGGATCACAGTGGTTCCTTCAGCTCTGTTAATCAAAGCCCAATACATATCCAAGCCAGTTAGAAACAAATCAAACCAATTTGGTTTGGCTCATCTCTTTCCTTAGCCTCATGCTGGGGCCTGGGGTCAGCATTGACTCCAAGGGCAGAGCCCCCTTTCTGAGTAACCCATATTACTCCCTGCAGCACTGTAGCTTTTCCCATCATGTCTTTTACTTGAACTCTGCTTATCTGGTGAAGTGATGGGCCCTCAGCCATCTGAGGGGGGCCCAGTGACAGACATTTGCTCCAAGGGATGGCTGAGAGGTGACCCAGTCAAGTAAAGAAGACGGAGCGTGAGAGAATGAAGGACAGATGGCAAACTCCCTCCCATACTGAGCTACCACCTCTGTGCTCATGCAGCCTACCAGAGCTTTGGAAACTAGAAATACTCCCATTTTATACTCACCTACCCCATAAAATGATCCCTCTCACTCCAGCTGCCTGTTTTATGCTGGGATGAGCACGACTGACTCATAGGATACACCACAGGACAGATTCAGCCTTGCACTGATGCAGCAGTGCAAAATCAGCCAGGCATTTTAGCTCAGCCAGAGGATCTAACTAGATTAGATCTGGAGGTAGATTATATTTTTATGAGATTTGCCCCAAAGCAGGACTGGGGATCTGAACAGTAAGAGAAACAGTGGGCTGGGGGTCCAGAAGAAATATACTCCCAATTCCAAACAACACTGAGAAGGATGCTGAGGGCAGATACAAATGATCATGACTTGATCACACTTACAATGTGCAAACAGAGTAAAATCCAGACCAGTAATATATATATTCATGTTTTAATAGTGCAATCTTATAAAGCTGAACACCATTACGAGGCAAATCAGCTGGGAAGAAGAATTTAATTAGAAAAATGTGAATGATAATTGGGAATCATTTAAGAACACATTATTAGACACCCCAAAAGCTGCAATCCCACAATTGCGGAAGAAGGTGACACTTGTTAAAAACCCCACCTGATTTAGGGGGGAAGTGCAGGCAACTATAAAAAATTAAAGAATAATATTTAACAAATGGAAGAAAGGGCAGTTAATGACTATAAATCAGACGTTAGGAACTGTAGAAAACTGAAGCAAAGGAACACAAAGAGAAATCTATGGACAGTCGAGTTGATAATAAAAAGGCATTTTTAAAATTAGGAACAAAAAGAATTCTAACAATGGTATTGGTCCATTACTAGATAGAAATGGCAGAATTATCAATAATGAAGCAGAAAAAGCAAAAGTCTTCTGTAAATATTTCTATTCTGTATTTGGGGGAAAACAGATGATATAGTTTCATCATTTGTTGATAATATTCTTTCCATTCCACTAGTATACCTGGGAGATGTAAAACAGAAGCTACCAAAGTTAGACATTTTTAAATCAGCAAGTCCAGATCACTTGCATCCAAAAGTTTTAAAGGAGCTGGATGAGTTGCTTCCTGGATCATTCATGTTCATTTTCAGTAAGGTAGGTGTATACTGACGGCAGCAAATTCGCCGCTGTCGGATCGATTTCTCTGGATCAACTGAGTGGTCTGTGAAGGCCCGCTCAATCGATCCAGAAATCAACCTACGAAAACCACCTCCAAAGTGGCGTAGCGCTTCATCGATGGGAACACGATTCCCGTCAGTGCAGCGCAGTATGGACGGCGTACAGAACTGAAGCAGCGGAGTCAAAGTGAGTTACACAAGTTTTTTACATCGCTTGCATATCTCCCATCGACTGCTACCAAATCTCGGGGGTAAGTATAGACCAGCCCTAAGTTTTGGAGCACAAGGAAAGTTCCAGAGGACTGGAAAAAAGTGAATGTTGTGCCAATTTTTAAAAAGGGTAAACAGGGTGACCCAGGTAATTACAGAGCTGTCAGCCTGACATCGATTCTGAGCAAGATAATGGAGTGACTCATACAGGATTCAATTAATAAACAAGTAAAACAAGGTAATTCAAATCAATGCCAGTTTATGGAAAATAAATCCCGTCCTACTAACCTGATAACTTTTTTTTTAAATGAAATTACAAGTTTGTCAGATATACTTAATAGTGTTGACTTAATATATTTTAACTTCTGTGAGGCATTTGACTTGTTACTGCATGACATTTTGGTTAAAATTCTAGAACAATATAAAATTAACATGGCAAACATTAAATGAACTAAAAACTGATTAACTGATTAACTGATAGGGTCTCAAAATTTGATTGTAAATGGGGAATCATCATCAACTGGGTGTGTTTCTAATGGGGTCCTGCACGTACTGGTTCTTGGCTCTATGCTATTTAACCTTTTTATCAGTGATCTGGAAGAAAACATAAAATCATCAGTGATAAAGTTTGAAGATGATACAAAAGTGAGGGGATTGGTAAATAATGAAGAGGAGAGGTCACTGATTCAGAGTGATCTAGATTGTTTGGTAAACTGGGTGCATTCAAACAGTATGTGTTTTAACGCAGCTAAATCTAAATGTGCACTTCTAGAAACAAAGAATGTAGACTATAGTTAGAGGATGCAGGACTCTATCCTGGGAAACAGCAACTCTGAAAAGATCTTTGGGTCGTGGCGGATAATCAGCTGAACATGAACTCCCCGTATGAGGGTGTAGCCAAAAAAGCTAATGTGACCCATGGATACATACACAGGGGAATCTTGACTGGGAGAGAGCTTATTTTACTTCCATATTTGGCACTGGTCTGACCACTGCTGGAATACTGTGTCCAGTTCTGGTGCTCACAATTCAAGATGAATGTTGATAAATTGCAGAAGGTTCAGAGAAGAGCTACAAGAATGATTAAAGGATCAGAAAATACACCTTACAGACTCAAAGACTCAGTCTATTAAGCTTAGCAAAGAGAAAATTAAGGGGTGACTCAATTATAGCCTAAAAATATCTACATGAGGAACACATATTTAATAATGGACTCTTCAGTCTAGCAGAAAAAGGTATAACATGCTCTAATGGCTGGAAGTTGAAGCTAGACAAATTCAGATGGGAAATGAAGCGTACATTTTAACAGTGTGAGTAATGAACCATTTCAACAATTTACCAAGGGTTGGGGTGGATTCTCCATCACTGAGAATTTTTAAATCAAGATTGAATGTTTTTTTTAAAGATCTGCTCTAGCAATTATTCTGGGGAATGTCCATGGCCTGCATTATAGAATAGGTCAGACTAGATAACCACAATGGGTCTCTTCTGGCCCATGAATCTATGAAATTAGCATTGGGAGAAGTGAATGTCAGGGACACACAAGTAGTGTCAGCCTCACAAATTACCCACACACTTCCTCTGGGGTGACTGTTATGGAGTCCAGTGAAATATCACCGTGTCTGTAATTGATGATTTCCATTTTATTTTCATCAGACTCAAGAAAATTCCCAGATTAAAATGATCAAAGATAATCAGACACCAAATAAATTCATCAGGAAATGGCTACTGGGGAGACGAGCGTTATCCTGAGCCTAGTCCTGCCATCAAACATGGAGCCCATGGAGATCCCCACCCACCCAGTGCCAGTGTCTCAATAGGGCTGTTGGGGCAGCACTTGCCCGCTTGGCCCAGCATGGACAGCTCAGCATGACTTCCAGCCGATGTCCTTCCGGTGTGCTGGAACAAAGGCGATCACCCAGGAGACAATTAGGGAGGAGAGTGAATCAGAGACAAAATGAGAGTAAAAGAGATTGAGATGTTGAGACTGAAGAGATGATACTGGGGATAGAGAGAGACAGAGAGCAAGAAATTACAATGCCACCCAAATCGCCATCCACTCTCTTCCATCTCCACCGCAAGCCAGTACGAAAAGACGGGTGTGGGCTTTGCAGTGGGTCTGGAAGGTGAACTCAGCTATTCAGACTAACAGAGAGAGGCGGATTCCAGAGCGGTGGCCTCACAATGAGAGCACCTCTCTCATTCAATCAGAAGGAGTTCCAGCTCTGATGACTGCTATCTCAGCTGCAGCAGAATGGCCAGGGACAGAAGTGGGTCTTTCTGATAGCCAGGCACCAAGGTATTTAGCGCTTTATGCCCCATGAGATAGTATCAAGAGCTCCACATGGAAGGGCTACGTGGAAGCTAGGGATACTCATAGAGCACTGATGCCAGACATGACACCACTCAGCACATGGGCAGCCGGGCTGTGCACTAGCTGAAGCTCCCAACCATCCCCAATGTAAGCTCTAACGCGTGGCAGCAAGGTCCCACTGCAGTCACTGGTGGTGGTGGTGCCCACCTCTCCCAGCAAGGACCACGCCCCTGCAAAGCTCAGCATGACAGAGGAGAGGGAGCCCCTGACAACGGGCAAGGCCAGCATTTCCAGCTGCAGGGAGTCACTGACCCAGAGGTACTGGAGGCTTTTGCTGGCATGGTGCCAGCTTGGGGAGGGAGGGCATTGTGTGACGGACATGGAGGCTACTGCTGGATGCACAGAAAGGCAGGAAGGGGAGCAGAGAGGCCCATCCATGGAGTTCCTACCTACCTCAGCTGCAGATGGCACTGTAATTAGCCAGGGCCTGCTCCTCTGCACAGGGAGAGAAGGAATCCAAGTTACACCCACAGAGAGACACCCCCTTACTTGCCTCCCCTCCCCTCCCCCCCAGCCCAGATGCCCCAGCAGCTCAGTGACGCACCTGGCTGGTAGTAGTCATAGACTCTGATGTGTGCTGGCTTCAGGTTGATCACCTCGATCTGCTGTTCCAGTTGCAGGGCATATGTCTGGATCCTATTGCTCAGCTAGAGGTGGGGGGCAGTGGAGGAGGGAGGGAGAGAAGATGCTTCACTGATGAGCTGTTTATTTCATTACCTCCCTAAATTTGGCTCCAGAGACTGACTGACTAATTGCTCTGCTGGAGTCTGGATAAGAATTTAATGAGAATCAAGCACTCCAGGGCTGTGAGAGGGCTACCCATTAAAAGTCTTCACTAGTGCCCCTCAGTCCAGCCCTTCAGCCCCCCTGCTATTCCCACCCTGATCTCAATAAGACCTACCTGGTCCAAGTAGATGGAGACACTGCTCTGGCTCACCTCCATTTTCCTCACGAGGGGACTGCTCTGCAACTGGGATGGGGGAGAAGAAGAGAGGGGATGGATGAGCTGGGCCTCTCAGGGGGCAAGTGTGAGAATTCCTACAGAAATGTTCTTCACAGGCCATGAGAAGCCTCCCTGCCAGCTACCCCTATAGCCAGAGAGCAGGTGGTCTTTTATTAACCCTTTCCTAGCCAGGTCCTCATCCGAGCTCTCACCCCTCATTAGGGCTGATCTCTCCACATGGTCATTCCACTCCTGTGCTACAAGGGACAGAGACGTGGTCTTAGTCACCTTCAGGGATTTGCCTGGGTCATTGGGGCTTGGCTCCGTCTAAAGGCCTGTGTCTACAGACACCACTGGGGTTTGCATGTCCGGGGCAGGAAGGGACATTATCATTCAGGGTGGAACCCAGGAACCCCCGCTGTGGAAACCGCCTCTTCCCCTGGCTAAGGCTGGATCCCACCAGCTCTGACGGGATGGGACCCCTTCGCCACACCCCCATTCTGCCCCCAAGGTTCCTTACCGATGTGCGAGAGCCTGGAGCCAGGCTGTATCCAGACAGCAGGGAGACCTCCACAATCACCATGTTGGAAGTGACTCTGCTCCCCGTGTAGCTGGGGTGGTGGAGGGAGGAAGGATGCAGATGATCAGAGATCCTGTACAC